>CAIGQQ010001538.1:0-10590 GCA_903798035.1 Danio albolineatus | reverse complement strand
ATAGTACTTTAGGGACAAACTCACTGGCTGTAGGGTTAGGAGTCTACAAAAGACAAGCAGGAGCCTAGCTCACTATTTCAAGGTGTCTCAAAGAAAACGTTTTTTAAACCACTATTGGTGTTATTAGGTCCTAATAATATTAAAACAATCATTTAAACAATTCTTTAAATTTATTTTATATTGTTATAAATGAAGAATTCAGATGCAAAAACCTCTAAGTACTATCTGAAATATTCTCCTAAAATGAGCATTTTTTTTCTCAGCCTCCTATGCTTAGGTTCAGTTATTTCACTTAAATGGCAAAGAAAATAACTTATTCGTCACTATAAGAGTAAAATTATTGAGCCTACACACAGGGGTTTAAGAAAAATGCTAATTTTTTGTTTGTGCATCTAAACTCTTCAAATGCAATTCAATAAATGTCAAATATCTGCAGATTTCTAAAAGCATACACTACACTCTTAATTGTATGAATAATTTTAAAAGAAAAAGATAAAAACAATTCCTTGAACAGTTTTCTGTCTAGTATTACGTAACAAAAGTACAGTGCACATCTCTAGTTCTTCATTTGTTAATGTACTGGTTGATGCAGCTGTTATAAGCGATTAAAGAGCAAAAACCTTCAAACTGTTCATGTAAGTGAGAGTTAATTACATAAAATCTCTGAGCGTGTATTTTATTGGGTTCCAGTTCCAAGATTATAAATCGACTTTGGTTCCACCTTTGTTGTTCTTAGTGATGATAGACGAAAAGATTTAAGTAGATTTCGAAATGAAAACAAAAGACATTAAGATTTATTATTTTTATATTATGAAATTTAAAACTTTAAGGTTTCGAGGACACCCTGTCTGAAAACATGGCATTTTTTTGGTGATTTAACCATTTCTCAAGAAAAAAAAAATATATATAAAATTGAATTGTAAAATTAAGGAATGTCATCAGAGATGTAAACCAGAGAATTTACAAGTAGCAATGATACAAAGTGTAATGATATTTTCCAAAAGTGTGAAGAAAAGTCTAAGCGTACATTTCCACATGTGTAAGAACTCCTCTGCTGTCAGTAGAGAGCAAGCATTTGCTGGTTTGAGGTTGCGCTGTGGTTAATGTAGCCGTATGTGCTGCAGCTGTTTATAGTTAAACGTCATCCCTCAGTTTTGCTTCCTCTGTAAGTCTTGAGCTTGCAGGTACTGAACCCACCTGAAATGGGATCAGTTTCAACCACTCCTTCCTCTTTCCACGCTACACGTTCAGAAAGTCGCAACTGCCACCAGGCACTCGACATACTCTACAACTAACGGCTATATCCACACACAAACACACACACACACACACACAGACACAGACACAGACAGACAAACTCACAAACAACTCACACAGACAGACAGACAGACTCACAAACAAACAACTCACCCCACTTTCTCTTCGTGAAGTAAGAATCCGCCGCTGGATCATTGAAGTGCCTGCTGAACATGGTCTCTGCTCCCGCATGGAAGTCATAGGAGAAAACTAGTGCTGTGGAAAACAATCAATATTTCATTAAATATGAAAACTATTATTAACAAGTGTTCAAGATTAAGAAAAAGGCTCCAAATTCTCTTTGCATTCATATAAAATATTTCCTAGAATATAAATTGTGTTTTCATTACAACACGGAGTGTGACTGTGACTAATATAATGCAATTAAAGTCAAAAAGCAAAAATGTATGCAAAGTATGCACACATTTGCATATCATGAATAAGAGACATGAGCATTTCCCACACACTGCTAGTTTTGGTTTCTCCAAGTAATTTATTTTGACATTTATAATAAATGTGGTTTAAAGCGAAAGCCACAGTCATTTGTGTTTGTTTATGTTTTTGTTCCCTTTTGATTGTTAAGTCTAAAAAGAGTGTTGTGGAGTCAAGGGAACAACATATGCTTGTTAATTATGTTTTTAAACATTTAGTTTTATGGCAACCAGTAGCATGTTTTCCATTACTTCCATTCCTAATTAAACTTTAAAATGTGACTTACTCAGTTCATCTTATCAGAGTATATGTATTTTCTCTTTCCATCTCTTAAGGCTGATTTATACTTAAGCCTGGTGCCGCTTCGCGAACCTCCGCTGAGTGCGCAAGCACCTCTGCAGACGAACAACTCTTTTATACTTCACGCGTTCCATTGAGATATTCATTAAAACAACAGGGGACGGTCAAAAGAAACCACCCGTAAAATCAGACAGATAAACAAAGGAGGAAGTTTCCGGAACTACGTCATATCATTAATATCATTCAAGATTTTTAAGATTTGTATAATTGTTTGTTTTTTAAAATCAAACTTTGTTGCATTACTTGCTTTTGTTCATATCACTACAAATGTTTTTTTTATTATGGCAAGAATAAAAGATAGACAAAAAAATAAAAATACACATAACAATTCACAAAATGTTACCTTATGGTTATTACCTTGCTAAATAATTTTTACAAAATTAAAAAAAAAAGAAATTCTCTACTTGTATGCGAAAAAGGCAGTAACAGTCCACCATTCCTGACAATTATCACCAGTAAAGCCTAGAAAAACAGGGCATCCGTATAATGTAAACTTCAAATAATCCTTTCCAGTTATCAAAGAAATAATTTGTTCCTTAATTATAGTTTAACTATTAAATTGTTTTAAATTTAAAACTGTAATAAATGTATCAGTGTAAAAACCTATAAATGGCGAAAAAAGCATTTCTGTGATTGTGTTCTAAAACTATCTGAGTAACCACTTTTGCCTCTCTTTTAGGTTAACAAACTTTTTTTTTTACAAAAACATTCTCCTTTCTCTAAGAATTATTGGCAATCTGGTTATCCCTATGATCACGCATGGACATGGATCATAAAGATGTCTGTACAGGCGTAGCTTTTGCAGACAAAAACTCTTCAAAAGTGACTCATATTAAACTCAAATTAAATGCAGCAGCGCGAAAACTGTTGGTTTGAGTCTCAATAAAATTTTGTGCAGTTGAAATCATGTCGCGCACACCCAAAGTGAACCTCTGCAAACTCCACGATGACGTCACATTCGCTGCACGGATTCAAGCGAACTAGCAAACGTGTTAAGTATAAACCAGCCTTCAGAGCAAACTTATTTAGATTTCCGAAAACATTATGGGAAAAATATGAGAAAACTTACCATTTCAACAAACAATTTTTTACAAAATAACCTATTACTATGAAATAATATATACACAAATATGTTTAATATACTGAAAAAAAAATGGCTAAACAAATATAACTTTAAATATTATTTCATTTTTGTCATTATGATACACCAAAACATTAAACACTAAATTTATGCTTAAACACACCCCTTAAAAACAAACAAACATATTGTAATATTATAAATATTCATAATATTATCATTTAGACATACAGTGGTCTCCAAAAGCTTTGGTGGTGAAGACCTCTCGGAGGGTCACAGTATTGGAGTGCTGAATCTTCTTCCACATGTCTACCAGCATCATACACTTGGTGTTGACCAGCCTGAAGCCTGTGAACACATTACAAAGTTAGACACATGCATATCAAACCAAAAAACTTTGCTCATTGCTTTAGTTCTCCAATTTTTGTCCAAGAGACCTTAAAAAACAAACTGATCATGTCTAAATATATACATACCACCAGAAAAGTATGTTTGAAAGCAATGATTTCAAAATTAAAAATCAACAGGAACATCACTATACACAAACATTAAACAGCTCACCATGTATCCTCCTGAGGCAGTAAGGCAGGTCATCTTTGCTGTTGACTGCCTTATAACAGGAAGTGATGTAACTGAAATTGCTGGTTTTCTGAAGACGGTTGGGGGGAGGAAGGGGTTCCAGGGGAAAGAGGCTGTGGTAACTGTCAACCTCAGATGGCACCCCTGAAGGAAACATGCCACAGCCAACTTTAGGCACCAAAAAGAAGCCAATCCACATGTACACTTTTTCAAAAACATAAATCAAGTGCATAGAGATACATGTTTGAATGACATTAATGCGGATACCCGTCCAGAGGCTTTGAAAGGTAAATAAATAGCAAGACTGACAGAAAGGATGTGGTTTTCTCAGACAGCAGGTGAGCACTGACCACAAAAGACATTATAACGAAACGGTTGACACCATTGAAGAATAAACATAGCTGACATATAATGCCAAGATAAACCACATCCTTACCATGGTTCTCAGATTGATCAATCTGTGCCATTGTTATCAAATGCCTGTTAATCAGCTCCTAAGAATAAAACAAAACAAAAAAATAAGTGACAAATGAGCACAAATAACCAGCTTCTGGCTAACAGATGCATCCAGGTTACCTGTCGGAGTTCGTCAGCCATGAAAAAGGATGGCGCATTGGCTTTTGGTTGCATGTACGCCACATGAGGTGCCGTTTGCGGATACAAGTGATATGTTGGGAACACCTTGAAACGAGAATAGATATATTTAGGTAAATGATGTAAAAACTTTAACAGAGCAATCGCTGATTAACATTGACCATACCATCCCAGCCAATGGAGCAGGCGTGTTATCGGTATAGAAGTAGGTTGTTCCGCCTACAGTCTCCTTTTGAATTATGTGTGCTCCGCCTGCCTGGTCTGGCGCAGTGGTGGGCACCATGTAATTGGCTGGGTTAGGGTTGGGGTTAGGCGTGTGGCTGCGTCGCCGTGGAGCTGGGGAGGTGTGAGGGGTGATTTTGGGCGAGTGAAGCGGAGATGACCCGGCAGAGAGAGACATACCTGTCCAACAAAGCACATAGTGAAGCCTCATTCACCAAAAATAAATAAATAAATAAATAAAACTCTACCTACAAAACGTAATATATTTAAATCTTGTGTCCAGTTCAGGATGTTAGCTTATTTGGCCACAACTTTCTCAATAATTTCTTTCAATAATTTTTGGTGACAAATCTTATTTTGACACGTTTTGGGAAAATTCTTCAACACCAGAAGAAAACACCAAACAAAACTGAAGAAAAATGAAACACCAACAATCAAGAATACATGATAATTTTGTGTCATGGCTTTGCAATCAAAAAATGTGGTTATAATAAAAGTTAATGAGGCAAAAATAGTCACAAATATAATGAAAGGGTAGTCAATTAGAACAGTACCCAAGGGTTAAAGGCTGACAGATATGCTAAGCATAAGACAAGTGTAGATTTTTAGGAGCAAGTCACTGACCAGGTGCGAGAGCGGCCGCTGTGGAACTGCTCAATCCAGGATGAGGGAAAATAGGAGAGGCGAATGCTGGCACGGTTGTCTGAGACATGGAGGCCATTCGTGGAGCCCCTTTAGGGACAAACTCACTGGCTGCAGGGTTAGGAGCCTACAAAAGAGAAGGAAGAGCCTAGCTCAATAATTCAAGGTGTCTCAAAGAAAACTTTTTTTCAAACCACTAATGCAAGGAGTGTTATTAGGTCCTAATAATATTAAAACAATCATTCAAACATTTTTTTTTATTTAATTTGCTGATTTTATATTGCTATAAATGAATTCAGATGCAAAAACCTCTAAGTACTATCTGAAATATTCTCCTAAAATGAGCATTTTTTTTCTCAGCCTCCTATGCTTAGGTTCAGTTATTTCACTTAAATGGCAAAGAAAATAACTTATTCGTCACAATAAGAGTAAAATTATTGAGCCTACACACTGGGGTTTGAGAAAAATGCTAATTTTAGAAGAAAATATCAAAAGGCATTTGGAGATTTTTGCATCTAAACTCTTCAAATGCAATTCAATGAATGTCAAATATCTGTAGATTTCTAAAAGCATACATTACACTCTTAATTGTATGAATAATTTAAAATGAAAAAGATAAAAACAATTCCTTGAACAGTTTTCTGTCTAGTATTAAAAGTACAGTGCTGATTCAACAGGTTTCTTGGAAAAATAGCAATTATTGTTTCTGTGTAAACAGTGATTTTGTGAAAATGGTGACGTTATGCATGTGTATTATTGGCACGTGCAGTTCCTTGACAACCTACAAAACAACACAACAGAACCATATATGTGCAGATTCAGAGTGTATTTTTACAAACTGAAACAATTAAACCTACTGGCCTCAGTGGCCTGGCATGCACAATACAACATTATTGTTGTACAATGTTTTTCGCAGATCAGTGTGAATGGGGATTGCTTTGTTGTGTCAATTCTAAACTTTTCAAAAACACAAAAGGAAGACTTCTCTGCTTTTAGTACACTGTTGCTGTGTAAACACCATTTTTAAGGACCCCTGCATAATTGGGCTGCTTTCAAAACCACTTGATTCTAATCAGGTTTGTTTTTTAAGGTAGTGGTTTATAAAGAAATAATTCATTCATTAAACCAATAATTATTGAAAGGAGTACAATGATACCCTGAAACATATTCAAATAAGCAACACAGTAATACAAAGCAGAAAAAAATTAATATATATATATATTTTATCAGAAACTAAATACTTTCCCAAATAATATTTTAGATTTTTATTTAAATGTTTTGTTTATTTCAATAGAGTCTTTAAGCACACAAATAAATGTCTGCCTTTTAAAGTTTAGAATGGGGGTCCCACGCAAGGATTATCATTTTTGGCGGTCTGCTGACTCTTAAAAAAAATGAAAACCCTGTCTTAGAGAGTGTTTATACAAGACATGTTCTTGCATTCAAAACAACCAGATGGAGCACAATGGAAGGGCAGAGCACATTGGTCAGGACATGCGTTTTTACCTTGACACCTCATCCCAAAAATACAATGGAGACTGTCTAAATGTGTATGGCCATCAGAAACGTAAAACTGAGTAACTTGTATCCAAATGTTTGCTTCTTTCCAGTCTAAAATCTAAAACCCAGTGTGAACAGCAATGATGCTGAAATATACAATCTAAAGTACATTTCTTTATGCGTTCTTGAAAGATGTCAGAAATACAGATGATTCATCCACTTTCAAAAATAAAATACAACAACTACAATACAAACACCATAACTGACATATTAGGAACTCACCTTTCTCCTCTGTGATATGCTTAAAGCACCAAAGTCACTGAAGAGAGATGATGTTGGGGAATTTACTGGATCTAAAAAAAATAGGAGAAGATTTAAAAATAACAATCTTTGTACGGCTTTATCTCCACAAAAAAATTTAAATAAATGAATCCATTTTATTCACCATGTGTGCTGTGGCTATAGCTCTTGGCACCATCATTCAGCAGACTTGGAGAACTGCTACTGCTGGTCATCCTCTGAAAACCCAACATCTGGTTATTAATCGCCACTGTGCTCAATCTGACAGACTCAGGTGCTAGCATCATCTATTGGTTTCACGTGCATCACCAAACACAGCAACTAGTGGTTTAAATCATCACCTGCATCATTGAATATTTGGATTCTGCTGGGCCTCCAAATCCGTTGACCCCAATAAAGGTGCTGCTGAAGTACGAGTTGGTCAGACTGGCGTCATTCAGAGCACCTCCTTCCATTCCAGGGACTGCGAAAAAAAAACTTATATATATATTTAAACCCATATATATTTGGGGGTTTTTTGTAGTGTTTGAATAGATTAATGTGCTTTCATAAAAAAGCGCCATAGAATTTCTCCTGAATGCTGAAGCGAGGTTTTAGACACTGCTGGACATCATTTCCCACTTAAAAGAGGCTCTTCTAGCAAAGCTTAAATGAAAAACACTAGCTCGCAAGATGCATGTCATTATGTTAAAGTTTATGAAGATTCTTCAAACTTGCCTGTAAACAAAAGCAGGCCGCTTCCTATGGCAAGCCATTTAATATCCTATTACTAGCGTCTACTCGTTTAGAAATAGGAAAACTGTGTGTCTAACTATGGCTATTTAAAAGAGAAATTGTAACAGTCAACACTGAATTACTCCTGTGCACGCACAACAGATACTAATGTATTTTAAGCACAGTACATGTTTAAAAAGATGTATCTTATATCCTGCCATATCTACCTTTAAACAAGAACTACACAATTTTGTATCTTCAGGAGTATTTTAGAAGGAATAAATTATTATTATTGCACCTGTTTCCTCTACTTAAGTGTAATATGTACAGAAAAAAACCTAAACGAGCTATTTTAAAAGTTGCATAATCATATTCAATACTGCTATGATTTATGAAGAAGTTACTAGGCATGGGACGATAACTGTTTTCAATGGTATTTACCTGATTCTCGGTTTACGAGTGGGCGCAGCCATTGGAATCTTTTTGGTTCAAGACTTCCGGTCTCATTCACTTCCATTCATTTTTAGACACTAAATACAGCTCGTTTTGCTGTTTGATGTTGCAAACTGATGTTTTCTCGTCATTTTATTCTGCTTTGTCTGTATAGTCATGCAAACACTTGTTTGTAGAGCAAGTAGTTTGACCGTTTTCCTGCCGTTTATTATTCCTAGTCATTTCTCCCATAGGCGACTGAATTGGAAGTTCAAAAACAATCGCAAAAGCGAACACACTTCTGCATTGAAGAATACCACAGTTTGGAAAAGTCAAGGTTTTCAAAGCACCTCAATTTTCTGCTATCGTTCCTAAGGTATGTGTCCAATTTTTTTTTACTTTTTAAAAAAAGTTTTTAGGACAACAGTATCTCCAGCAGAAAAGATATCCAAAGATGCCGTTTTAAATTGTAAAGAAATCCAAAGTCAGTGACTCATTTGAATTATTTAACCTGACATGTTTACTGCTCCAAAATATTATAAATGTTTCTATATATATACACATTATAAATAAATAAAAAAAATATATTTTTTTTCCCCAAAGGGCTTCAAAGGGGGAAAAGTTTTTGGGTTTTTTTGCCCAGACATTTAAAAAGAATACATTTTACAGCAGTAATCACAACACTGTGAAACTGTGATATTTTTATCCAAGGTTCTCATAACATCAAAATCTTATACTGGCCCATTCCTAGAAGTAACTAGTAAAAACTTGTGTCAGACTGAAAACACTAGTATGAATTAAAACAAGTACTAGTCTAGTACTGTCTAATGATAAATATTCTCAAGTGAAACTGTACAGTGCTGAATAACTGGAGCACTCATTGATACAAAACAGACACTAGTTTATTTTAAGTAATGCTTGTTATAATAGCTTGCCATATCTTCCAATTAACAACAACAGATAATTAGTGCATTTGGAACAAAAAAAATGGTTTTGGATTATTTGACACTGTTAAGATTTATGATTGCACCTGTTTAAACTGAATTTTCTCCTGGTCTTATGTGCAGATGAGCTCAAAAAGGTACTCTTAAAAAGTTATAAAACCTATATTCATTACTCTAATAGCTACAACAGTTTAGGATGGTAACAAGTGCAACAGTACACCTACCTGTCTGCAGAGCTACAAATACTAGAAACTACTAAAAGCACCAGAGGTGTCACATAATATGTATTTACAAATTAAATTTAACACGACAGCTTACTAGTTATTAATACTGAATTTCTAAAGCATTCCTCACTAAAAACAAAAAACTGGTTGATTAAGTAATTTATGTTAAAATAGCTTGCCATATCTTCCAGTTATCAAAAACTATGTTTTTGTTTTTTGGAAAACCCCAGCGAAACAAAGCATACTATTATCAAAACGCTTGCATGTTGGTTGTTTTAGTATTTTCGTGTTTTGTTTAAAAGTGCTGGCACGCTGTGGAGGAACGTGTTGATTTCCAGTGTTGTTTTGGTGGCAAGAGGTAGGCCCCGCTAAACCACGGCCTCGATTTAGACAAAAGCCGCCGTGTCTCTCCACAACTAATCAACAACAACAACAGAGGACAGGATGCATTAGGCCTCAGTGTAAACTTACTGGACAACAGCTGTCCCTCGGGGCCGAGAGAATCGTTCTTTTTGGGAACGCTCGCAGGTACGCCACTAGCCGCGCTACCCCCGAGCACGTATCCCGCCGCGGTCACTGCTCCTCCGGCGAGAGATAAAGACACGGGGCTTCCTCCTCCGCCGCCAGCACCTGTACCACCACCACCGTGCAGAGAAAGGCTCGCCATGGACGGGTCCTCGTGCAGAAACTGGCATTCATCTCCGTAAAAACAAGTCTTGTCTTTAGCATAATAGCGACAGAATTTAACTTTAACACCGGGTATCCCGACACCCCCGAGCGGAGCAGCTGAAGCGGGGAGTCCACTGTTCATGGCACCACTGCTGCTGCTGCTCCCGCCGGAAGACACTCGCACATAGAGACTCGAGTCGATGTTTAGCAGCAGAGTAGGTTTAAAAACTTCGGGAAAATGAGCACCTTATTGAACGTTTAGCAATAAAATCAGCCTCCTCATCGAGCCAGATCGCTAGTCACCAAGTGCCACACTTTTGTCGCCATGCACCGCTGATACTCGTTCTCGGGATCCATTGCTGGCCTAGTAGTCCATCAGCCTGGCGTTTGGCTGGGATCATGCTGTTGTTGTTGTCTTCTGTCTACACTTGTTCGGCTAAGCGCTAATAGCTCAGCTGAGCATGCTGGGTATGACTAGCAGGACTGCAGTTCACGTTAGGAGTCAATAGGGGATTCATTTATACCATAAAGCACACATTACAATCGTTGATAAGGTATTTGCATTTAGTGAGTTAACTTTTTATTTTATTTTTCATTTTTTTTT
>CAIGQQ010001523.1:0-10035 GCA_903798035.1 Danio albolineatus | reverse complement strand
ATTTACATATATAATACATTAAACACAAAACCAAAAACATGTCATATATATTAATATTTGTAATTTAAATCAGATATAAATGTTTAATTTAGAAATATAAATAAACATTTTCTGAAATATGTACATGTATGTGTGTATTTAAATGGATACAAAATAAATATGCATAGTAAACACACACACACACACACAAGCCTTTATTTTGGAGGCAATTATTCACGATCAATCTTTTGACAGCAGTACTGTAAACCTGTAACCATGGACTTTCTTTTGTTTATCCTACTATGGAAGTCAAATGGTTACAGGTTTTCAGCATTCTTCAAAATATCTTCTTTTGTCTTTAACTGATTAAAAAGAAAACTCAAAGGTTTGGAATCGCTTCACTAAGAGTAAATAGTGGATCAATTTTTATTTTTGGGTGAGCTATCCCTTAAATCCACCTAGAAAGTGGTGCTAAAGATGGTGTAGGTGGGCTGGGACATTGGGCACAGTGCCCTGGGCCTTCGAGTCCTACAAAGCCACTCTGCCAAACACAAAAATGTCCATCAGCTACAGCAGCTCACAGTAAATTGACTACTAGGACCCCAAGGTTTCCCACAGCATTTTGTGCAAAGTGACCAGGTAAACATTGGTGTGCTAGTTAAGGGCTTCACAAACTTTTCAGTCCACGACCCTCAGAATAACAAGACCAGTGACTTCAGACTCCCACTGTCCATGGAGGTGGATATAATAAATACAGAAATGTTGCACACAATGGCACACACACTAGCACTCTTATATAGACATGAGCATATTGATGACATATTCCAGCAGTCTAAGACTCATATAGTTTATTAGTCATTTATTTGGACAGTAGTTTAATTTCAACATTTACCTCACCTAATGAGATGGGTGCACAGTAAGTGTATTTATGGTTTAATTTTGGAGAACAGCCCTCAGAGATCATCCTCCATGTTCAGTCTTGAGCTGTTTTTATTTTGAATGTCTATGAGGGCCAAAAAGATGTTGTAAAGTTTAAAATTGAACTGCTGCAACTGAGGCTATTCATTCATTCATTCATTTTCTTTTCGGCTTAGTCCCTTTCAAGAGTTCACACTTAGCTGATGATTGATAATAAAGCGTATTTGGTATGCTGTCCCAGGAGAGAGCCCTGAGCTCAGAATATCCTTGAGCCCGGGGCTCCCTCCCGTTTGAAGGGAGTTTGAGCTCAGGTAAGTCTCGAGAACTCCCACCGCTTGTGAACGTCCTGAGATATATCTGACTAGAGTTGCCTAAGATGCTATTTTCAAGAGTTCACACTTACCTGATGATTGGTGATAAAGCGTATTTGGCATGCTGTCCCAGGAGAGAGCCCTGAGCTCAGAATATCCTTGAGCCCTGGGCTCCCTCCCGTTTAAAGGGATAGAGGAGAGTTTGAGCTCAGATAAGTCTCGAGAACTCCCCTGCTTGTGAACGTTCTGAGATATGTCTAAGTGGAGTTTCCTAAGGCCCCATTTACACTAGTGCGCTTTAGTTTTAAAACGGCGTTTTTGCATGAAAACACTCCGCGTCCACACTAGCGTTTCACCCAGCGTTTTTGAACATATCTCCATCCACACTACTCCACCAAAAATGTATATTACATGACCATTCGCGCACTCTGGGCATGCGCGTTCAAGTATAAACAGGAAGCATGCGTCTCGCTGGTTCTTCCCGGTGTAACCCAAAACTGGCGTTTTAAATAGGGCTTACGCCGCTTGAAACGCGAGCGATTAGCGAGTGCTCGAACAGTAGCTTGGCTCTTGCGAATATATGCAGCTGTTGTAGTAAAAAAGGCAGCGTTTAACTGCACAATGGTGCCTAAAACAGACAATAGTTCAAACAATGCTCCCATTTCTGTGTCCATGTTGTTGTTGTCCGGTGGCGTTATAGTCATGTGATAGGGGCTTGACGAATAAGGGAAGGATACGCAATGACCCAAACGCCCCAACCATGTAGCGAATCTCAGCAGCCACGCCTCCGTTTTCAGATGTCTCCGTTTCCCCCATCCACACTGAGGCGAAGCAGCAGCGTTTTAGAATGAAAACAGCCTCTCCAGCGTTTTTAAAACGCTCCGTTTTCGGGGCTCGAAAACTCCAGCGTAGTGTGGACGGATGGCGTAACAATAGCAAAACTTATGCGTTTTAAAACGAAAACGCATTAGTGTAAACGGGGCCAAAGATGGTATTTTAAAGTAGTCAATTTACTTATGTTTTATGTTTTTGGAAGGTGGGATGAACCCGGGGAAAACTTACGGGAACATTATGCAAACACAGAAACGCTGACTGGCTCGGGGAGGGGCCGAACCTGCGGCCCAACCCCCAGGTGGTCTGACCCCCACTTTGGGAACCACTGTACTAGTTGAGTGTTTTCAGATGAGGAAGGTAAGAAAAACACAAAGGAAAACATGCCCTATAAAAGCAAAACACAGTAGTCTCACTTCCTAGCTGCCCTAAAAATTGGTTTGTTCGGGCCTCCAAAGACACATGCTCATGAGCCGCCTTTGAGATCTAGACAGCCTTACAGCTCAAATAGCTGACATTAATATCCGTACACATTATTACAGTAAAAGCTGCACATTTCTGCTTCTAAACCTTCTTCTACACTTGAAAGTGCATTACAGTGACAGGACTTTTGTTTGTTTTCTTAAACTTCTCAAACTGAGAGTCGAATATTTTTTGATGGTAATGAAGCCATTAGTGCTGCTTCTGTATTTCGAGCATGTCTTGAGAAGTGCAATGAACTAAACAAGTTGTTTTAAAAGGATGCACTGATTTCTGCCCAAAACGGCTCCGTTAATGTTTTCATGAATTTTCGTTTAAACATCTCGCATTTCTTTAGAAGCAGAACATTTCTTAGTTTTGGACATTTCTAAAGCTGTAGCAGCAATTAAAATGCTATAATTAACATTTTCTACCCTCTAAAAATGCTGGGTTGTTTCACAAACACAGTCCAAAGACATGCGGTACAGGTGAATTGAATGAAACTTAGTTGTCCATAGTGTGTGTGAATGGGTATGGGTGTTGTCCAGTACTGGTTGCAGCTGGAGTGGCATCTGTTGCGTAAAACATTCATTAATTTTCTTTTTGGCTCAGTGCCTTTATTTATCAGGGGTCGCCACAGCGGAATGAACCGCCAACATATCCAGCATATGTTTAACACTCTAAAAAATATTATAGGAAATACTGGGAAAAATTCCTTGCTCTGTTAAACATCACTTGGGAAATATCTAAAAATAAAAATAACAGGAGGGCTACTCATTTTGACTTCAACACTATATGTGTGTGTATTGGGGACTTGTTCCTCTTAGTGTCTATAACAGTACCAGACCTGGCAGTTCTCACAGTAGCTCATCACACACTCAGAAAGAGTCTGAAGCTCTTCACGCTCAGCTGTTTTCCTTCACTCTCAGCCTGAGGTTATCTTCCCTTCTCTCCATCAATCTGTCCGTGCCTCCCTCGGCCTGTGCACGGTTTAGTGTTTGCTGACCTCCATCATTCTTTCAATCAGTCTGTCTTGTGCTTTAAAGCCCAGTCTATTTATCCTCTTTCATATCACACCATTTGTTTTCACTTCCTCAATCCGTCTTCCTTGTCCACACATCCAGCTCATCAATCTGTTTTCCTGTCCTCCCTCCGTCCACCTGTGGAAACTTGCTCTGTTTTCTTGCTCACCTTTTCACTTTTTGGTAGCTTCACCTGGCTGTGAGCTGTAAGGTTTGTGCGATTTATAGTTTGAACATCGATATTGCAGTGCGCGAATCCTCAAGTCACATTTGCAATGGATCATAGATGACCAGACACTACAGATCAGAACATTATGGAGAGGGCACAGTGCAGTGGAGTGTAAGTAATGAATTACAAATACTCTGCACTACTGTAATTGAGTAGTTTTTCTCAGGAATTGTACTTTACTCAGTAGTTTTATAAATGTGTACTTTTACTTTCCCTTGAGTGTATTTTTAGTGCAGTTTCGGTATTTTTACTCTACTACTTTCCTTCAACCTGCAGTGACTACTTTATTTCTTTCTTGTCTATGGGGATTAGAAGAATCAGTCCTGATTCCCATCCAATCAAATCAGGAATCGAAGGTAAAACGCATCATGATGAACTACCTCAAGACATGGACGCAAATTGGCGGCAAATTGTTTGAAAGCATTAAAAGTGTCCAAGAAGATGTTCAAAATCTTTACACACATTGACCCAGAGACTGTTTAGATGCATGTCACTGATGAGTAGGGTTGAGTATCGTTCCAAAATTTCCAATACCGATACCCTGAATTCAATAACGGTTCCGAATGATACTTTCATTTTAAGAAATATATTTTAACAAGATGACATAACACAATCAGAGAGAAACTTTAGTTTTATTATTTTTGTCAGGAAGTTTGTGGCACTTTTCACAGCAGGCTTATCTCTAAGACCAAAAACCAAAGGAACAAAAGCACAAAATGAACATTCATTCATTCATTCATTCATTTTCTTTTCGGCTTAGTCCCTTTATTAATCCAGGGTCGCCACAGCGGATTGAACCGCCAACTTATCCAGCATTTGTTTTACGCAGTGGATGCCCTTCCAGCCACAACCCATCTCTGGGAAACACATCCATACATTCTCATTCACACACATACACTATGGACAATTTAGCCTACCCAATTCACCTGCACCGCATGTCTTTGGACTGTGGGGGAAACCGGAGCACCCGGAGGAAACCCACGCAACTACGGGGAGAACATGCAAACTCCACACAGAAATGCCAACTGGCCTAGCCAGGGATCGAACCAGCGACCTTCTTGCTGTGAGGCGAACGTGCTACTCACTACACCACCGTGGCGCCCCACAAAATGAACAAAGTGCAGTTAACACAATATAGTAGTGCAAACAGTTTTAATTAAGTTCAAGCAGTTTTAAATGAATCAGGCTTACTGCTGATTAAAGATTTAGTACATTTAGTTGTGTTCTGAAGATAAACAAAGATCTTATGGGTTTGGAACAACATTAGGGTGGACATTTAAATAAGATAAGTTACATGTAAACTTCATCATTTACTGTTAACCTCAAAGCATTTTGGTAAAAACTTAGCTAGGTATTTAAAGCCATTGAAACAGTACATAACGTTAAGGCTCGTACACACCGGGGCGCTTTTCGTTTGCGTTTATCGTCGGCGTTTTTCGAGACGTTTTTCCGCAATCAAGCCCCAGCGATTTTCTCTGGCATCGAGCAGAAGAGTATGCAAAATCAATCCTTGACGTTAGATGCACTCAAGGTGGCGCCATGCTTCTGACACCCGCTTGTTACACAGAAGAAGAAAGGAAGTTTACTCGCTTGTTGTTGCGATCGGCAAAGCATGGATGGTTCAAGTAGCAGCTCTAGCGATGAAGAAATGATTATTGTTCACCAGTGCAGTAAGCAGCTCCACGTTCATATCGCCTCTAGGCATCTTCTTCAATGCGCATTAACAGTTTTGTGCTTGAGCGCCTCCAAGGGGTGTTTACTGTAACTTCAGCGGCTCCGTTCACGTGAACAAAAGTGCCGATCTGATTGGTGAAGGGGGGCGTCAAAACAAAAACAAAAAAACGAGCATGAGTCGTTTCTTTAAAAATGACGCTTTTACGCCTGGCGGTTTGCGCGTTGGTGTGCACAATCACATCGGCGCCCTTTATTTAGTCACGAGGCGTTAAACGTCGACCGAAAACGCGAGCAAAAAATGTCTCGGTGTGCACGGGCCTTTACACAGCGCACGTTAGCTCCAAAAAAGGATTAATAAATGCAACCGAGTGTTTGTACAGGGTCCACTTAAACACTGAATCATGCAAAACAACAAACGGAGGCGACTGAACTCTTCCAAACTCTCATTTATTCTGAACAGTTTTCTCTCACACTTCTCTCATCACACTCCTGTGCGCATGCTCATAAAACCCAGCTACGGCAAACCCCTAGGGGCAAAACGCATTGCACTCACTTGCGTACTAAACCTCAGAAATGTACACATCACAGAATCAAATCAAGTCTGATGCATAAATTTACCCCGCACAAACTTAAACTTAACTTTAACAGTACACAAGCAAGAAGTGCTAAAAGTTAACTGATTTTGTATGTCTGTTTACCTTTTTAGAGCGCCAGCCATCGCGGAGTTATCATTATCAGTCGCGGAGGACGACGCTTGTGGTGGGCACGTTGTTGGAGGCTCTGAGTCAGGACAATACTGAGAGGATGATGATGATGACTGCGCCGGCGTGATCTTGCAGTCAAACACGGAGCAACTTTCTGCTCGTAAATTAATTCCGTGTACTGCGAGGTGTTTTATCATATTAGACGTGTTGCCAGTCTTGGTCGCGATAACTTTTTTTATAGATATTGCATCGCACGCTGTTGCCGTCAAATTTTGCATAATGTAGCCATACTTTTGATCGCTTAAACATCGTTTGTGTTAAATTTATGCTATGCTTTAAAGTGTAGCGTACGCATTACAGCCTCTCATTTGACAAGCCCTGGGTAAACTATTGATTTTCAAGACAGCCTCGCCGCAGCCAATCACCAGCATTTGATCCGGGCACGTTAAGGATGCCGCAGGTTTTCTATCTCACTGACGTTGACAAGATTATACCCTTGGGTATCGAAATTTGGTACCGAATAAAAGGATTTTTTCGATACTCGATAGTATCGAGACGATATGGTCGATGCTTAAAAAGTATCAAACTCGATACCCAGCCCTACTGATGAGAAAATGACGGATGTTTACTGTATGATGGCTTTAAACACCCAATAGGCACAAGACGTCCCCCATGACGTTAGATTGACGTTGTACCTCAACGTCATGGGGATGTTGCATTTTGTTTGGAAATGATAATTGAGTTGAAGTAAGAACCCAAACATCAATGTCCAACGTCCAACCTAAAATCAATCAAAAATCCACATTTAATGATGTTACAGCTTAACGTTGTGTGGATGATACCACTTTGACGTTAGATTTTAGTTGCCGTACCTGACGAATAATTGTCAATACGATAAAAGATGGTGGATTTTAGTCACTTTCCAACACAACCTAAAATCAACCGAATATTAACGTTGTTTTTGAATATCAGAATAAGGTTGTCCTTAGACACCGGCTAGACATTGAATTTTGGTCACCTGACATCACGACCTAAATCTAACCTAATATTAACATCTCATGACTTTGTGCGCCTGCTGGGCGATAACTAAACGCACTAGAGAATGTTACGTTTACACTCATCCACAAATGACATGTAAACGCATCAGCTCTTTACACCGTAATACTCACTGCTCACTACTCTTGAGTACTTTTAAAATGGCTCTTTTTTACTCATACTTTCAGTAATATTTACAACAGATACTTTTACTCTACTTGCACTACATTTTTAAGCAAGTAAGGGTTCTTTTACTTAAGTATCATAACTCAGTACTCTTTCCACCACTGATAGACTGAACGATATATCCTTAGAGGTTCTGGGGATGACCTAGATTAGATACATTTTGGATAGATATATTTAGATTAATTTTATCTATATATAATAAAGATATGGGCATCGCAGTGGTGCAGTGGGTATCGCAACCGCCTCACACCAAGGAGGTCGCTGGTTTGAGCCTCAGCTGGGTCAGTTGGCGTTTCTGTGTGGAGTTTGCATGTTCTGCCCGTGTTTCCCCCAAGTCCAAAGCCATGTGGTATAGTTGAATTGGGTAAGCTAAATTGTCCGTAGTGTGCATGTGTGTGAATGTGTATTGATGTTTCCCAGTGATGGGCTGCAGCTGGAAGAGCATCCGCTGCATAGAACATATTCTGGATAAGTTGGTGGTTCATTCCGCTGTGGCGACCCCAGAATAACAAAGGGACTAAGCTGAAAAGAAAATGAATGAACTTCCTTTCCCCAGAAGAAAAAATATTGTGAGAAATACTGTGGAACTTTCTTTGGTTTGTTAAGCATCACTTGGGAAATATTTGAAAAATAATAAATAATAATAATTTAGACTGTATATTGCAGAAAAACTAAATATTGAAATGTCATTTCCCCCCCCCAGTATCATGCAGCCCTTCTAGGAGCTATACACTAATGAGGGGGTAATCAGAGGGATTTTGGGGGTGTCCTGCTGGCTGAATCGGCCCTTCTCATTGGCCCCAGGCTTCTCAGGGACCCGAGTGTGGTGAAAACTGCACAGACTTATTAAACTTCCCCTTAAGGGGCCAGAGCAACACACACACACACACACACTGTCTCAGTCCCACAGAGACAGAATTCCTTTGTCAGCTGACCTCTGATCCGGCCGTCTTTCCTGTGGATCAGCAAGTCTTAATGCGATTGTCTTGACTGCTCAAAGCCCTGCCCTTCCTTAACCTGGGTGGGGGACTGGCTTTTTTTTTTTTTTGCCAAATATATTTAACATGTTGTGCAGATATAACATCATATACATGCACAAATAAGTAAAACACGGTTCTGCTTCTTACAACCAACTACAAATGACCATAATAAAGTATGCAAAGTTGAAGTACAGTGACTGTGCCCTCGTGAATTGTTTTTTTTTCTTTGTCAAATATTTCCCAAATGATGTTTAATAGAGCAAGACATTTTATTACAGTATTGCTTGTTTTATTTTGGCTAGAATAAAAGCAGTTTTATTTTTTTTTGTGTAATTTTCTTTTATGGTTTTTAAACTTTAATGGATAGAAAAGTGTAAATAACTGACAAGAAATCATAGAGAGGAGGAGGTAAAGATCAGCAAAGGACCTCGAGCTCAGGTTGCCATGAGCACCTTGGTGCTATATGTCCACACACTTAACCACTAGGCTATTAACATTGACTGTTTTTAATTTAAAACCATTTTAAGGTCAATATTATTATCCCTCTTGTCTACAGAACGAATGATCATTATACAATAATTGGCCTAATTACCCTAACTTGCGTAGTTAACCTAATTAACCTTGTTAAGCCTTTAAATGTTACTTTTTAAACTGGAATGATAAACAACAAATGTGTAATTTGAGATAGACTGAATCCGTTATTAATGTAAAATAATGAAAAATGTGATAGGGAACATTCTGTTACTAAATGGTGTTTGACCTATTGTTAAACATCAGTAGAGTTGACAGTAATAGTTGACAATAACAGTGTTGACAGTAATAGGGTTGACAGTAACAGAGTTGAGAGTAATAGGGTTGACAGTAACAGAGTTGACAGAAATAGAACTGACAGTAACAGAGTTGACAGAAGTAGAGTTGACAGTAATAGTTGACAATAACAGCTGACAGAAACAGAGAGTAATAGGGTTGACAGTAACAGAGTTGAGAGTAAGAGTTGACAAACAGAGTTGACAGTAACAGTTGTCAATAACAGAGTTGACAGTAACAGTTGAAAATTAGAAATTGACAGTAACAGAGTTGACCATTAGAGTTGACAGTAATAGGTTGACAGTAACAGGGTTGACAGCAATAGGGCTGACAGTAACAGGGTTGACAGTGATAGAGTTGACCATTAGAGTTGACAATCAGAGTTGACAGTTATAGGGTTGACAGTAACAGAGTTGACCATTAGTGTTGACAATAAGAGTTGACAGTAACAGGGTTGACAGTAATAGAGTTGACCATTAGAGTTGACAATAAGAGTTGACAGTAAGAGGGTTGACAGTAAAATGATTGACAGTAATAGGGTTGACAGTAATAGGGTTGACAGTGATAGTTGACCATTAGAGTTGACAATAAGAGTTGACAGTAATAGGGTTGACAGTAAAAAGATTGACAGTAATAGGGTTGACAATAGCAGTTGACAGTAATAGGGTTGACAGTAACCCGGTTGACAGTGATAGAGTTGACCATTAGGAGTTGACAGTAATAGGCTTGACAGTAACAGGGCTGACGGTAACAGAGTCGACCATTAGAGTTGACAATAACAGTTGACAGTAATAGGGTTGACGGTAAAAGGACTAACAGCAATAGGGTTGACAATAACGGAGTTGACAGTAACAGGGTTGACAGTGATAGAGTTGACCATTAGAGTTGACAATAACAGTT
>CAIGQQ010001522.1:0-19040 GCA_903798035.1 Danio albolineatus | reverse complement strand
TATATATATATATATATATATATTTAGTACCGCTTCAGTGAACTTGAACATGTATACTAAAAAACATTAATTTTCACTAGTTTTATTAGGATTCTTTTTCAAAGTATGTTTTAAATGCTTAAAAAATAAGTTAAATCTTTGTAAACTATAAATATATGCACTATATATTAATTATTTTAATTAATTCAAAAAAAAAATTATATTATTCTTATTTTTCAATTCAACTATAGGGGTGCGGCCAGGTAGGGGGCCCTATAAGACAATGTGCCCAGGGGCCTCTGAGTTCTTAATCCGGCCCTGCGTGCAACGGCAACAATACAGTCGCGCCGTTCAACGTTTTGAAGGATTCAGTTGAGTCGTGATTCAGTGAACGAATCTTTCAGTGCAGTGTATGATTCAATGACTCACATAAATGCACTCACTTGTCTCCACCTACCGTGATTAATTGAAATTAGCTTGTAAATAAATTAATTAACGAATTAAGTTATTTATTTATTTGTTTGTTTGTTTATTTATTTATTCAATCTGTAGTGTTTAAAATTACAATCATGAGTGATGAATTTATATCTACATGATCTATATATGAATATGTGTCTATAAAACTACATTTACTATCCTTCAAAAGTTTATAAATATCTTTTTTTTTCTTCTAAACAAATTAATACTTGTAACCTATTTAGCACAGTACTGATTAAGCTTCTCAGTTCATTTAATTTTATTGTTACAAAAGATTTTTCCTCAAATAAATGCATCAAATTATCTTGAACAATATGTGTCTTCCTCACAAATGAATAATTAGTATTAATAATTCCTCACAAATGATAAAAATACTATTGTTTTCAACATTGAGTATACTATATACGCTGCTTGAGCATATTAGCTTTTCTGAAAGATCATGTCAGACCAAACAGTTAAGAGAACACTTTCAAAAACACACTAAAATCTCTTTGTTCCTAAAACTTCATAGAGATATATAATTAAAGTTTATACTATACAGTACAGTAGATGTTCACCAATATTTTCTCTTTATTCACAGGAATGGCAGACGTTCTGTGACTTCCCCCAGATCATAGACATTAGCATTAAGCGTCTCTGTCAAGAGCAGATGCCTCTGGAAGGAAGGGTGGTCACTCTCACGCGCCAGGATGACCAATGCATGGAAGTGGCATTTATTAACATACATTCAAGAATTAGCGCATAAACTAAACTTATTATAGGAAACAATGTAAGCTTTGGTTCTGATACTAACACCAAAGAGTACTTTCCTTCCTAATAAGTTTGTATCTCAACATTTTTTTTATTTTATAAGGTTTGAAAGTATGATAAATTGAAGCTTGTTGTTTTTTCCTCTTAATTCTACTTTGCATAGCAGTTTGTTTTACTTGTTGACTCTTTCTGTTAACAGGAGGCTGAGTTTCAAACCCTGACAGATGCCCTTTCCTTTGTATCTCTGGTTGATGGATATTTTAGACTGACCACAGATTCAACTCACTATTTCTGCGCAGAGGTGGCCCCACCAAGCCTGCTGGAGGACATGCAGAATTACTGCCACGGCCCGATTACGTATTACATGATTTCATATTTAACCATATGGAGAAATTAGAAAACGATTAAGGACACCTTCCAGTCCATTCCTAGTTCAGTAGGAAGTAATAGTAGGCCATAATCAGAAAGTTGGCCATGTTTTAGCATTTTTTTTCATCCACAAAATATCCCCTAATATGCTCTCATATGCAAATGCAATATGTACACAACCTGAAAAAAGTCTTGTCGTCAATCCCAGTTGTAAGAGCATCAAATAATAACTTGACTTCTAGTTGATCATTTGGAAAAGCAGCAGAAGGTAGATTTTTCCAATGAATCATCAGTTGATCTGCATCCCAATCATCACAAATACTGCAAAAGACCTATTGAAACCCGCAAAGACCCAAGATTCTCACATAAATCAGTCAAGTTTGGTAAAGGAAAAGTCATGGATTGGGGTTACGTTCAGTGTGGGGGAGTGCGAGAGATCTGCAGAGTGGATAGTAACATCAACAGCCTGAGGTATCAAGACACTTGTGCTGCCCGTTACATTATAAACCACAGAAGAGGGCAAATTCTCCATCAGGATAGTACTCCTTCATATACTTCAGCCTTCACATCAAAGTTCCTGAAAGCAAAGAAGGTCAAGGTGCTCCGGATTGGCCAGCCCAGTCACCAGAAATTAACATTATTGAGCATGTCTAGGGTAAGATGAAGGAGGAGGGATTGTAGATGAATCCAAAGAATCTTGATGAACTCTGGGAGTCCTGCAAGAACGCTTTCTTTGCCATTCCAGATGACTTTATTAATAAGTTATTTGAGTCACTGCAGAGATGTATGGATGCAGTCATCTAAGTTCATGGGAGTCATACACAATATTAATTATTATTTATGTTAAGTGACAAGACTTTTGTCTATAAGCAAAGTCAGACCTATGTAAAAATCAAGACATGATAAAATAAGCATTATCTAGAGGCCTTTGCCTTTCATATCAGCCACTTTTAATACGACCTGATCAACTAGAATGTTGATAGGCGACAAGACTTTTGGAAGCTAATGTACAAATATTACATTTCTATTCATGAAAGCCATTAGAAATTCTAAAAAACATCATCAACATATAGTGCAATATATGTCACATATTGCAATTCTATATGAACTCTGAACACATTTAATGATATAATAGATGTTCTTGAATGAATCAATTATGATTTACACGTGACCCTACACCACAAAACCAGTCTTAGGTTGCATAGGGATTTTTTTGGTAGTTATATGGGTCAAAATTAATAGAACAAATCATTAGAATACTATGTACAGTAAAGATCATGTTCCATGAAGATCATTTATACGTTTTTTTTTACTGTAAATATACTAAAACTCAATTTTTAATTAGTAAAATAAATTGCTACACCCTAATTTGCACAACTTTAAAGGTGATTCTCTCAATATTTAGATTTCTTTTATACTCGGATTGCAGATTTTCAATTAGCTGTATCTCAGCCAAGTATGGTCCTAACAAACTGTACCTCAATTGATATTTAATGAATTATTATTCAGCTTTGAGGTGATTTTTAAAATAAAAAGACACTTATCTTGGTTTTTCAATTAAATTAAATTCATCTTTATTTCTATAGCGCTTTTACAATGTAGAATGTGTCAGAGAAGCTTAATGAAGATGTTCTAGTTTAGTTCAGTGTGGTTTAATTTTCACTGCTTGAAAGTCCAAACACTTAAGAGCAAATCCATCGATGTGCAGCTCCACAAGTCCCAAGTTTTACACAAGTATTGCATTGCCGAGTCACATATTTAATCATAATAAAGATTAGACACTTACTGATAATATTGCAATAATCCAAATGTTAATAGTTACACATTTTACCATCCCTACCATTTGCCTGAATTGGTTTACAATGTACTAATTCATGACCTATAGTGTACTAGGAGCTCCATGAGACTCCTTGAGAAAAAAACTATTTTTTAATGGCATTGATGGTTCCATGAAGAACTTTAAAGAAAAAACTTTTATTCCAAAAAATTTTTTAAAGTGAGAAAAGTTTCTTTGGATCATTAAAATGTTCTTTGTGCTAAGCAATAATCGGTTATTTTAACTAAAGTCTTCTTTGGGGAATCAAAAATGATCTGCTATGCTTTAACTCTCAATAAACCCTACTTGACTTTTAATAGTGTAAGTAATAAGCAAAATTTTGTTGTGTTTCCCAAAGGTCAGAAATTGCAGTGCACAAGCTTAAGAAAGCTGGAGGCAAGAATGGGATGTTTCTTTTACGCCACAGTCCCAGGGAATTTGACAAGTACTTCCTCACAGTTTGTATACAGGTATCAGTCTTGCTGGATTTGTACAGGAACAGACTCAGTTTCCTCTAACAGGACATTACGAAAACAGCAGATGACTCATAACTAAGCATGAAATCCATTTCAATCTTATTCATGAGCAACTCCTTCCCATATATCACTCCCTAGTATCGTTATGATGTGAATTTTGAAACAGCTCCAGCGTAATCTTAATTTAGTTCCTCAGACTGATAATGAAAGCTCCGGGGTTATATATCTTAACTTCTGGATGTTCCAACAGACTCCTTTGGGGATGGATTACAAGGACTGCCTGATAGAGAAAAATGAGAAGTTCAGTCTGGCTGGGATCCACAAATCATTTGTCTGTCTGAAACAGCTCATCGACTTCTATCAGCTCAGTACACTTTACGTTTCAGACATCCCCGTCACCCTGGGCAAGTGCTGCCCACCCAGACCAAAAGGTAGAACATTTGCCTGTTATATCTTTACATATGTGTTTTTATCAAAAGCAACTTACAATGAAATTAAATTTAATGCATTTCCTGGGCATTGAACCCACAACCAAGAGCTGCTTTTTAGTGTCTCAGGGATTTAAATGATGTTCCCGTAAATATTTATAAATGTAGAAACTTTCCCAACAGTATACAGTATATCCAGTGTAAGTCACTTTGGAAATACACTGACAAATGTTTTGTTGCCTATCCAAGTTTTAGGAACAACAAATAATAACTCGACTTCTAATTGATCATTTGGTATAAGAAGTGGCTTATATGAAAGGCAAAGGCCTGTAGATTACGATGATCGTGTCTTGATTTTTTATTATTTAATTAGGACAGCAAGGTCTGACTTTGCTGAGACAAACGTCTTGTCGCTTAACAGAAATAATGTACAGTATAGAGTATAAAGTCATGGTGCAGTGGAAAAATAAAAAATTTTGTTTATGACTTCCACAAGCTTGGATGTCTGCATCCATACATCTCTACAGTGACTCAAATAACTTATTAATAAAGTCATCTGGAATGACAAAGAAAGCGTTCTTGCAGGAGCCTCCTCCTTCATCTTACCCCAAACATGCTCAACAATGTTCATGTCTGGTGACTGGGCTGGCCAATCCTGTAGCACCTTGACCTTTTTTGCTTTCAGGAACTTTGATGTGGAAGCTAAAGTATGAGAAGGAGCACTATCCTGCTGAAGAATTTGCCCTCTGCTGTGGTTTATAATGTAATGGGCAGCACAAATGTCTTGATACCCCAGGCTGTTAATGTTTCCATGCACTCTGCAGATCTCTCATATGCCCCCATACTGAATGTAACTCCAAAACATGATTTTTTTCTTCACAAAACAGTTTATGTGAGAATTTTGGGTCTATGCGGGTTCCAATAGGTCTTCTGCAGTATTTGTGATGATTGGGCCGCAGTTCAACAAATTTTTCATTGGAAAAATCTACCTTGTGCCACTTTTCAAATGATCAACTAGAAGTCGAGTTAATATTTGTTGCTCTTAAAACTGGGATCAACGACAAGACTTTTGTCAGGTAGTGTACAGTATAAGGGGTTGTATAAATACAATTGAAGACAAAATTATTAGCCCCCCTGTGATATATTCAAATATATGTGATATTTAATGGAGCAAGGATTTCTTTCTTCTGGAGAAAGATGTTCAGCCTTTAAATTAAACTTTAAGCTGAATACTATAGTATCTTAAAAACTAAAAAGCAAAATAATATGTACATTAAAAATTATCTATTAAAAATATTATTTAAAAATGTATCAAAAAATCTTTTTTCTGTTAAACTGCACTGGAGAAATATTTTGAAGAGTATTAATTCATTTCAGAGGAGGAATTTTGACTTCACTTATAGATGTTTGATCAAATGTCTTTACTTAAACTTTTTAGTTTTGTTGTCTTCATTGCAGAGCTCTCAAACATGATCATCCTCCGTAACAGCAGTATAACTGAGATACCCAGTTCCCCCATGTTACAGAGACACAAACTAAGCCACATGCAGTTCCACATGATTAAACACGAGGACCTCACCTGGGTACATTTATACACTTTTATAAATGATTGAAATATATTTTCATTAATGTTATTCATAGGCATCACCACTAGCTTAAGAGCATAGAAGACTTCATTCATTCATTCATTTAGTCATTTGTTTGTTTATATGTTTATCTGTTTGTTTATTACTTTGTTTGTTTATTAATTCATTTAGTTTTGTAGCCATTTACTGTACTAAAAGCTGAAAAGCACTGCTTTTAAACAGATAGTTAATTTAGATAGTATAAATGATAGAATAAATGATAGATCATTTATTCTCCCTAATGTGGTTTTGAACCTTTATCGGTTTCTTTCTTCGGTTGAACACAAAATAAGTTTTATTTGAAGAATGATGCTTGTTACACCGATTGACACAAAAATTATCATAAATGTCAATGGGTGCCAATTACCAGCATTTTCAAAATATCTGCTTTTGTGTTCATTAAAATAAAGAAACAAGTGAAGGGTGAGTAAAAGATGGTAGAAGTTTCTTTTGTTGGTGAACTTACCTTTTAAGGAGCTTTTAAGGATCTGCTTTTAACCCTTTAAGGAGCTGTTTACTGTAACTTCATTTACATCTTTTAACAGAGGGAAAGTTTAGGTCAAGGTTCCTTCACGCACATCTTTAGAGGCAGCAAAACAGACCAGAGGGACGGAGCAACACACTCCACTGAGGTCCTTCTGAAAGTCCTGGATGCAAATCATAAAAACTGCTGGGAGGTGCGTTTTCAGAACCAGAACATGTGCCAAACACAGTTCCTTTCAATAAAACTTGATAATGTTCTGTTTAGCTTGGAGTACCATAAAATTGCTTAGTTGCCGTAGCCCATCATTGGGTCAAAAATGAACAAACCCAATGTTGGGGTAATTTGTTTTATATTAAAGTTCCCGAATAAATTGGGTTTGCCAATGTTTTACCCATGAAACACTGTAAATAATGCTGGGTTCCACACAAATCCTTCATGTTGTCCCAACACAAATTAAGTTTACTTAATCATTTCTACAAATTTAAGTTGATTGAACATAAAAACAATTAGGTTGTCCACAAATGTAAGAATTGTGTGGTTTCAACTGATTTTAAATAATAGTTTTAACAAACATCAATTTTTTTTGAGTGAATGTTGTGTTTTGTCAACATAGCATTTTGAGTGTAGTTTTAATAAACTACATATTTAAGAAAATGCCGCTAAATTAAAGTCAAAATGAACAGTTTTGTATTCTTAAATTTAAATAATCTTTTACGCATGTGAACAGTTGTTTAATCTTCTGTTTTTTAGTCTCTTTTCGAGGCGGCCAGTTTGATGAGTCAAATCTCCCACAGGCACCTTCTTTTGGTGTATGGCATCAGCGTGCACAAATCCAAAAGTAAGTAAGTTTAAAAGCCACAGAAAAGCATTCTGAAGAGGCACTCTTTCGTAAATGTCTAAACACACAAGGATAAACCCTAAAAAAGTGATTAAAAGTCTGTGTGACCTCAGCTCTTTGAATCTTCTTGAACTCGGAGTGGGTCTGAAGTGTCGTTGGTGAAGCTGGTTGCCTGTCAAAGTGCCTGTGAATACAATCATGAGACTAAAGTGTGTTCTTCATGACCCCCCGCAGACATCATGGTGCAGGAGTTTGTGAAGCACGGCGCACTGGACCTGTACCTGAAGAGGAGCATGTGTGTCTCAGTCAGCTGGAAACTAGACGTGGCCAAACAACTGGCCTGTGCTCTCAACTTCCTGGTGAGAAACATTGATGCATGAAGAATTGAGGCAAAATATTGAACATTATAGGGTCCAGTATCAGCCAGTATTAATGGTGCTTTACTTACACATTTTGATGGATACAGAGTTAAAGGATGTATATATTTATATTTGTACGTTTTAGCTTACTAAATATGTTGCTTTTAAAGGGATTATATTATATTTTTATAAGATTTAATGTAAGTCTCAGGTGTCCCCAAAATGTGTCTTGAAAGTTTTACCTCAAAATATTTCCTGGAACACATATTTCCCTTTGCTGTAGATCACCCTTTTCAGGTGGAACTAAAGCAACCTGTTTTGGATTGTCTCTTTAAGTGCAAATGAGTTGTTGCACCCCGCCTCCTTTATAGAAGAGGGTGGAGCCTTTACTGATTGTGCCTCAGTTACTCCAACCAAACATTTATTCATTCATTCATTTTCCTTCGGCTTAGTCACTTTATTTATCTGGTGTTGCCACAACAGAATGAACTGCCAACTTATCCAGCATGTGTTTTACACAGCGGATGCCCTTTCAGCTGCAACCCAATACTAGGAAACATCCATACTCACTCATTCATACTCATACACTACAGCTAATTTTTTCATTCAGTTCACCTATAGCGCATGTCTTTCCCAGAGGAAACCAACACGGGGAGTACATGCAAACTCCACACAGAAATGCCAACTGACCTAGACACGACTCGAACCAGTGACCTTTTGCTGTGAGGCGACAGTGCTAACCACTGAGTCACTGTGTTGTCCTTTCATCTAAAAATTTGCTTGCGTTTAACTATATAAATGTATTAATGATAAAAAGTCACATTGTAGGGGCGACGCGGTAGCCTAGTGGGTATCGCTTTTGCCTGAAAGCAAGAAGGTCGCTGGTTCGAGCCTCGACAGGGTCAGTTGGCATTTCTGTGTGAAGTTTGCATGTTCTCCCTGCGTTTGCTTGGGTTTCCTCTGGGTGCTCCCTTTTCCCCCACAGTCCAAAGACATGCGCTATAGGTGAATTAGGTAAACTAAAGTTTCCGTAGTGTATGTGTGTGAATGAGAGTGTTTGGGTGTTTCCCAGTGATAGGTTGCAGCTGGAAGGGCATCCGCTGCGTAAAAAACATATGCTTGATAAGTTAGTGGTTCAATCCACTGTGGCGACCCCTGATTAATAAAGGGACTAAGCCGAAAAGGAAATGAATGAATGAATATCACATTGTAACAACTGTAATACATTTTACTGTGTAAATTAGCCATTTGAAAGACTTTACAGTTTTAATACCTTTAAATTTTGATCAATTTAATGCATTTCTGCTTAATAATTCTAAAAAAGATGCAATCAAATATTCCAGATGGAGAGGAACCAACTGTTAAAAATGCAGAACACCTAATTTAGATCATTCTGATTGACCTCCATATAGAATATCTGACGCATCCCAGCCTTCATTTCAAAAGTTCAGCAGTGGCTAAAAATAATTTTTCTTTTGTCCATCATGCACAGGAAGAGAAGAATATCGCACATGGGAATATTTGCGCAAAGAATCTGCTGTTGGTCAGAGAGGGCGACTCACCCTTCATTAAACTGAGTGACCCTGGCATCAGCATGTCTTTGCTGGGCAAAGAAGGTAATTATATAGAACATCTATTTGAATGTATAGATGCAAACATAACTCGCACTTTTAAACATATAATTTATTGGTTTAGCTCGCATTAGTGATTATCTTTTACCATAACATGATTATACTGCGTTAAGAAACACATGTTTGTGAATGCAGTGGTGTTGGACCGAATCCCATGGGTGGCCCCAGAAGTTTTGGATACACTTGAGATTGAACTGGAGTGTGACAAGTGGAGCTTTGGGACAACTCTGTGGGAGATTTTTAATGGTGGAGAAGCTCCATTACAGGGCCTGGACCTCATGCAGGTACTAAAACCACACAAAACACTTAAATACACATGAATATGAACATGTATACACATAACATCACCTTCTTGAAAGGTACTGGTTAACAATGCAGGTTAACAATGTTTTATTCTGTCCACCCTACAGGATACAAGTCCTTAACTTTTAGGATTATGACTGTAATGTGGTACTATTGTGCACTTTTTGTAAAGCTACTTTGGAACAGCAATTATAGTGAAAAGTTCTTGAAATAAACTTGAATTGAACTCGATTGAACATGAATACAGAATACATCATGTATCAGAATCATCATTAGCTGGACATTTTATGTCTACATTCTAGATAAATATTACCACATGCTTTAAAGGGTTAGTTCACCATAAAATGAAAATTGTGTTATTAATTACACAGCGTCATATAATTTAATTTCCCTGGAACCTTTGTTCATCTTCTGAACACAAATCATGACAATTTAGATGAAATCCGAGAGCTCCCTCATCCTCCATTTAACATATTTATATATTATTTGCTGCACAAAGGTGTTCTTGGAGTTATGTGTAATTACAGATGAAACACTTAAGTCAAATCAAATGTTTTGACAATGCATTTGGATCTTTTCTGATCATCGCTGTCTATGGAGTTTGAGAGAGCTCTCTGATTTCATCTAAAATTATAATTTGTGTTAAAGAATGTCTCAAAGGTTTGTAATGACATGAAGATTGTGACTAATTAAAACCAGAGTTTGCATTTTGTGGGTGATCTAATATAATTCTATATAAATGCTAAGAGTTTTAAGATAATATTACAAATATTATAAGAATTATGCATGTATTCAGCCAATGTGCCAACACCATGGTATTGTGTCTCCAGAAACTGCAGTTTTATGAGAACTTCTCAAACCTTCCCACGCTGGAGTGGACTGAACTGGCTGAGCTGATCTCTCAGTGTATGCAGTACCAGCCTGAGCTCAGACCGTCCTGCCGATGCATCATCCGACAGCTGAACAGCCTCATCACTTCAGGTAACGCACAGCTGTTATGTGTACCAGCTCAGTTTATTGATTCCCATTGTGTTAAGTAAGACATGTGTGAGTTTTGTGGTTGGTTAGCGCCCTCTTTAGGAAGATCATGAAAAGCCATTTTTTTCATAAACAGTTTAGCCTTTTACTACTGGTAACTCGAGGTGTTGACTTTCTAATATAACAAATATCAATTCTACATTATTATTAGTATTAGTATTAATAATAATAATAATAATAATAATAATAATAATAATAATAATAATAATAATAATAATAATGTTTTAAAACGAGTGTGAATGTCATGGTCGTTCAAATGTTTTCGTTCTGTAGATTATGAGATCCTTCATGCGACTGACGCACTGCCCGAGAGCAATGACTTCTGGAAGAAACTGAACATATTCAAAAAGCAACAGGAGGATGTTTTTGAGGAGAGATACCTGCGATTCATCTCTGTTCTGGGGAAGGTACACCAAAAACAAAACAAAACACATCATCTTTCAACCCCTAGAGGGCACTGTTGTACATTAAATAACACTGCAGCCTGTTGCAGGCAGCAAATCATTTGTTTGTACTGTTTTTTTTGTTTTGTTTTTGTTTTTTACTTGGTTGGCTACTTGATTTAAAATATGCACTGCTTATTCATTTAAAGACTTATGTGATTAACTTTGTTTGAATGTGTGTTTAGGGTAACTTTGGCAGTGTTGAGCTTTGTCGTTACGATCCGTGGGGTGATAACACTGGAGAACTGGTGGCTGTGAAGGAACTTCAGTCTAACAAACAAGCCACCATGGCAGATTTCCAGAGAGAAATCCAGACCATCAGCTCCCTGCATTGTGACTACATTGTCAAATACAAGGGCATTTGTTACAGTACAGGTTGGACTATCTTTACCGTTTCCCAAACAGTTTCCAAGCATTACCATCTGCCCATCTCCCTTTATTTTTCATCTCCTCACAGGTCGGCTGAGCACAAAACTGGTCATGGAGTATCTTCCATACGGCAATCTGATTGGATATATGGAGAAACAAAGACAGAATGTCGGCAACCGCAAACTATTGCTATTTGCCTCGCAGATATGTAAGGTATAAGCAGGATAAACCAGTGCGTTCACATAACCTGTTTTTGAAAAGATAATTTGACACATTTGTCTTTTGTATTTGCATACATACCTTTACAGATTAACACATAATTGCAACATTCTTTTGCAGGGGATGGAGTACTTGCAAAGCATGCGTTATGTTCACCGCGATCTAGCTGCTCGCAATATCCTCGTCGCCAGCGACAATCTGGTGAAAATTGCAGATTTTGGGCTGACCAAGATCATCCCGATGGACAAAGAGTACTACCGTGTCACACAGCCAGGAGAAAGTCCTGTTTTCTGGTGATTTTTACATCAAATGTTTGGTAGTTTACACACAACACTGTAACTGATTTGTAAGCATTTACTGAATAGGGCATAAATAACAAGGGTGTAAAGTTCTGACAATGCCCAAATGAAAGAACACAGATAAGCAGATCTTTACTAATCAAACAATAATGGACTACTAATCAGTATGTTCTGATGGCGTCCGCTAACATTTAAGATAATTAAATTTGTGTCGAAAATTCACTCTGTGCTCTGCGGCTCCTCCTAATCTTTGGAACACAAATTAGGATATTTTAGATAAAATCTGAGATCTTGGATCCTTCATGGACGTCAATGGTCACAAGACATAGGGAAAGGTTCAGAAAAGAAACCAAACACAGCTCGTCAAACACGTCAAAGCATTCCATGTGACCTCAGTGGTTCAACTGCAATCACGGGAAGCTCCATGAACATTTATGTGCACAAACAAAACAATTTCGCAGCAAGTTGCACTGTTCTCCTAAATAATTACTTCTAAAAAAACTTTGCATCTTAATGTTAAACTCATGCAAATGCATATGCCGTAAGGTCAGCTGCGTAAAAATAACTAGTTTTTTACCGCTTGTCTAGCAAATCCTGAAAGTAAGAGAGAGGATTTGCTCTAGTGAAGGTTGTTAGTAAATCTGGCCCTAAAAGAGCCTTCTCCAATTACACAAATACACTTCATACATTTCTTAAACTAACAAAGTTTATGTAAATGTGTGCTCACACTATTAAATGTGGGCAGCAGTTGATGGGAAATTAAAGTCATTTTTTAAACCGTCAATAGTATAGCAACTGGTAAATGTGATCACCAGTGGTGGAAAGAGTACTGAAAAATCATGCCCAAAAATGTAGTGCAAGTAGATTAAAGTATCTGTAGTAAACATTACTCAAAGTATGAGTGAAAAGTAGACCTTTAAAAGTACTCAAGAGTAGTGAGTATTACGCTGTGAAAAGTTGATGTGTTTACAGAATGTTACATTTACACATCCCTACACATGTAGGGTATTTAGGGATCTTCCTATTTTTGTTCGTTCGTTCCAACCTTCCTTCAATTATTTGTTTGCTCTCTCCTTTATTCCTTCATTTGTTTGTTCCCTCTTTCCATCATTCACTCGTTCATTCGTTCATATTTTTGTTCCTTCCTACATTAGGTCCTTTTGTTCATTTATTCGTTTGTTCGTTCCTTCTTTCCTTAGTTTGTTCAGTCCTTCCTTGAATTCTTCCTTTATTCGTTTGGTCCTTCCTTCTTTTCTTCCTTCATTTGTTCGCTCATTATTTCTTTCCTATTTTTGTTCCATCCTTCATTAGGTCCTTTGTTCATTTATTCGTTTGTTCGTTCATATTTTTGTTCCTTCCTTCATTATGTCCTTTGTTCATTCATTTGTTTGTTCCTTTTTTCCTTGCTTAGTTTGTTCAGTCCTTCCTTATATCCTTTCTTTCATTTATTTGGTTCTTTGATCCTTCCTTCCATTCCTTGTTCGGTCATTTTATTTGGCCCTTCCTTTCATTCTTCATTTGTTCCATTTAGTGATTGTTTAAGGCTGTTTGGTGATTTCAGTCATCATACAGTCGACATCCATCATTTTCAGTGACATGTAGTCTATAAAAGTCTCTGGATCATTGCGTGTAAAGATTTTGGACAACTTCTTGGACATTTTTAATGTTTCCAAAAGGTTTGCTGCATTTATAAAGCAGCCATGTCTTGAGGTTGTTCAGTATGGTGTGATTTACTTTCTATGTGTGATTTAATTGGACAGGAATCACAGGACTGATCTTTCTACTTTAAACAATGACCATAGACAAGAAAGAAATAAAGTAATGACTGCTGGCTGAAGGAAAGTAGTGGAGTAAAATTACTGATACTGCACTAAAACTGTACTCAAGGGAAAGTAAAATTACACATTTTTAAAACTACTTAGTAAAGTACAATTCCTGAAAAAAACTACTCAATTAGTAATTAGCAATTAATTTGTAATTAGTTACTTTACACCACTGGTGACCACACCTTAAGAGTTATAAAATGTCTTAATGTCATCACAGATTTAATGACTTCTTTACGGTTATAGAATTGTTTTGCTATTTGAATGTCTAAAAGCAAGTGCATCAGGGCTCTGCATACCCTAGGAATGACACTTTTGTGTTTTATTAAATCTTTTGGTTTTTTCTTTAGGTACGCACCAGAATCCATTTCAGATCTGAAATTCTCCCACAAGTCAGATGTATGGAGTTTTGGCATTGTTTTACATGAGCTCTTTTCTTACTGCGACATCAGTCAAAACCCCAAAAAAGTGAGTGAATCAAGTATATATTGGTGCTAAAACTATAAAGTAGGAGTCACATGAGTGGTGATGAATGAATATTGGTGACTCTAGTACACATGAGATTTACACATCACCTGAAGGCCGATGTTTCCATAGTTTGTTAGGATAGCACAAAACTTGAAAATCTGGAATCTGAGGGTAAAACAAAAAAATAAAAGAATGTTGAGAAAATCACCTTTAAAGTTGCGTAAATTAAGATTTAGCACTGCATTTTACTTATTAAAAAGAGTTTTGATTTATTTTATAAAATGTCTAAATAATCTTCATGGAACATTAGTATTATGATTTTTGGTATAAAAGAAAAATCGATAATTAGTTGAGGGCAACTTGGTGGCTCAGTGGTTAGCACTGTCGCCTCTCAGCAAGAAGTTTGCTGGTTAGAGGCTCGACTGGGTCGGTTGACATTTCTGTGTGGAGTTTGCATGTTCTGCCCGTGTTGGTCTGGTTTCCCCTACAGTCCAAATACATGCGTTATACGTAGGTGAATCCAATTGTTTGGATGCTTCCCAGTACTGGGTTGCAACTGGAAGGGCATCACTGTGCAAAACATATGCTGGATAAGATGGCGGTTCATTCCGCCGGGGCAACCCCTTATGAATAAAAGGACTAAGCTGAAGGAAAATGAATGAATGAATGGTTTCTGTTTGTGGCTATTATACCCATGCAACATTAGACTGGTTTTATGGTCTAGGGCAGGGGTGTCCACACTCGGTCCTGGAGGGCCGGTGTCCTGGAGAGTTTAGCTCCAACCCTAATCAAACACACCTGAACCAGCTAATCAAGCTCTCACTAGATATACTAGAAACCTCCGGGCAGGTGTGTTGAAGCAAGTTGGAGCTAAACTCAGCAGGACACCGGCCCTCCAGGACCGAGTTTGGGCACCCCTGGTCTAGGGTCACAATCGTGAACTTTAGCTGACCATTTTAGACTTAATGAAAAAACAATAATGATCAATTAAATTGTCTTTATGATTCAATGAATGTTGTTCAAAGTCTTTTCATGTGTTAACTTTATAAACCTTGTGTACTGCAAATCATTTCATGCAGTTGTGCATCCAGAAGATTGGCAGTTATGTCCATAGTCCATCCATGGCCGTCCATCTCCTCAATCTTCTGAAGAATAACTGGAGATTACCAGCGCCAGCTCAGTGTCCACCAAAGGTGAAAATAGATTTGAATGTGAATATATAAAGTGGGCATGAAAATTTCAGAACAACCTGCAAATGTTGATTTCAAAGCTTTGTCATATTTGACGTAATCAAAATAAGAGTAATAAAGCAGGATTTTTTATACATAGTTACTGTACTGTACATGTATACATTTTAAACAAAGTATTAAATGTGTGATAGTCCATGATAGATCACCAAAAAATGAAAATGATGCCATCATTTACTCACCCTTTATTTGTTTCAAACTTCTATGAGTTTATTTCTTCAGTTGAAGACAAAAGTAGATGGAAACTTGTAACTGTTGCCTTCCATATTAATTGTTTTTCCTACTATAGAAGTCAATGGTTAAAGGTCTTCAGCTCTTTTTAAATAGATTATTTTGTGTTCAACAGAAGAAAGTAACTCATAAAGTTTTAGAACCACTTGAGAGAGACAGTAAATAGTGAGTACATTATAATTTTTGGATGATTATATTAGATATTTGAACACTGATCAAACTTTCAAAAAGCTTTCAGATGCCTTCCAGTTATTACAATTAATCTGGCAACTAGTGCTGAAATTTAGAAATAAAAAAAGGTTTATGGGCGCTACGGTGGCGTAGTGGGTAGCACGTTCGCCTCACAACAAGAAGGTCGCTGGTTCGAGCCCCGGGTGGGTCAGTTGGCATTTCTGTGTGGAGTTTGCATGTTCTCGCCGTGGTTGCGTGGGTTTCCTCCGGGTGCTCCGGTTTACCCCACAAGTCCAAAGACAGGGTATAGGTGAATTGGGTAAGCTAAATTGTCCATAGTGCAAATGAGTGTGTATGGATGTTTCCCAGAGATGGGTTGTGGCTGGAAGGGCATCCGCTGCGTAAAACAAATGCTGGATAAGTTGGTGGTTCATTCCGCTGTGGCAACCCCTAATTAATAAAGGGACTAAGCCGAGAAGAAAATAAATGAATGAAAAAGGTTTATTTTTAAAATTATGGCGCATATGAAAGGCAGTGAAAGGTGGAGGAGGAACTGTAGCGGTTCCGTGGTGTTTTCTACAAAAGGAGTTGAGTTTTTATAGAGATACAGCACATGGCAGATTGAATGCAAATGTTTATCAGACAATTCTTCAGCAACACGTGGTTACCTGCATTCATTGCCCAATCAGCCAGCAATTGTAATGCAGAACAATGGGCCCTGTCGTGCAGTAAAACAGGTAATGCAGTTCCTTAAAGAGCATTGAAATAATGGAATGGCCAGCCTAGCCATCTGTCTAAACCTGATTTAAAATCTCGAGTTAAAATACTTTAGATGTGCTTTTCATTATAATTTCATGTTACTAACTCATGCTAACGAATTTTTTTTTATTTTTTGCAGGTGCACAGTATTATGATGCAATGTTGGGAATTCAACAGTGAGAACAGGCCGAGCTTCTCTTCTTTAAAGGACCTGATTGAGAATAGCCTGTTAGATGAGAGAGAGGGATGTAAAGGGTAAACTCAGAGTTAACTTGAACAGTGACACGGTGGCGTAGTGGGTAGCACGGTAAATTGGGTGGCCTAAATTGTCCGTGGTGTATGAGTGTGTGTGGGTGTTCCCAGAGATGGGTTGCAGCAGGAAGGGCATCCGCTGCGTAAAACGTATGCTGGATAAGTTGGCGGTTCATTCCGCTGTGGCGACCACAGATTAATAAAGGGACTGAGCCGAAAAGAAAATGAATGAATGAATGATTGTAAACAACTCTTTTAAGATATATCCTTGCAGTATTTTTCAGGGTTATTTCCATTTTAAATTTGTAAAACTAGTAAACAGAAAATGGTTACAGGAGAACAGTTACTGGTTGTGTATCAGCAGTTTAATTTCTTTGCATTGCACTTGGTGATGTAAAACTTGGATGCACAGAAACCCATTCTAGGGAGCTCTCTGCACACTGTTCTTGAGCTAAAGGTATGCATTTTGAAGGTCTGTCTCTGATTTTACATAGCCTACTACTTCATGGTTGCTGTTGTTCGCAATTGCTTCAGCTTTATGGTTAACTGTGATCCATTTAAATGTACTTCAATGAACTTATTGCACGCCTTGAGCTTCTGAGAGCAACCCATTCTTTCACAATTGTTTGTAGAAGCATGCCTATACAGTAGGTGCTTGATTTTATACATCTGACGCCATGGAATTGATTGTATATCATGTATAGTATATTAAAACTGTGTTAGCTGCATTCATGTTAATGCAGCACTCTGAATAGTTTTGTGGACCAACATTTTTTATCCTCAAGTTGTGGCAAATCCTTTTTTCTTTTGAGCAAAACATTCTGTGCTACACCTACAGTATTACCAAAACATTTAGGCTCATTAGGTCTGTGTGACAAATGTTTTACGACACTAATCCACTGATACAAATATGCGCTAACTGGCCACTTTATTAGAGACACCTGTCCAACTGCTTGTTAATGCAAATTTCTAATCAGCCACATGGCAACTCAATGCATTTAGGCATGTAGACATAATCAAACTGAGCATCAGAATGGGGAAGAAATGTGATTTAAGTGACTTTGAACATAGCATGGTTGTTGGTGTCAGACGGGCTGGTCTGAGTGTTGCAGAAACGACTGATCTACTGGGATTTTCACGCACAACCATTTGTAGGGTTTACAGAGAATGGTCTGAAAAAGAGAAAATATCCAGTGAGCAACAGTTTTGAGGGCGCAAATGCCTTGTTGATGCCAGAGGTCAGGTGAATGGCCAGACTAGTTCGGGCTGATAGAAAGACAACAGTATCTCAAATAACCACTCGTTACAACCGAGATATGCAGAAGAGCATCTCTAAACTCAAAACACGTCGAACCTTGAGGCGGATAGGAGCACACTGGGTGCCATTCCTGTCAGCGAAAAAAACAGGAAACTGAGGCTACAATTCACACAGGCTCACCAGAATTGGACAATAGAAGATTGGAAAAACGTTGCCTGGTCTGATGAGTCTTGATTTCTGCTGCAACATTCCGATAGTAGGGTCAAAATTTTGCCCTATGAAAGCATCCATCCATCCTGCCTTGTATCAATGGTTCAGGCTGGTGGTGGTGGTGTAATGGTGAGGGGGATATTTGTTTGGCACACTTTGGGCCCATTAGTACCAATTGAGTATGTGTCAACGCCACAGCCTACCTGAGTATTGTTGCTGATCATGTCCATCCCTTTATGACCACAATGTACTCATCTTCTGATGGCTACTTCCAGCAGGATAATGCACCATGTCATAAAAACTGAATGATCTCAGACTGTTTTTTTGAACATGACAATGAGTTCACTGTACTCAAATGGCCTCCACAGTCACCAGATCTCAATCCAATAGAGCACCTTTAAGATGTGGTGGAACGGGAGATTCGCATCATGGACGTGCAGCCGACAAATCTGCAGCAACTGCGTGATGCTATCATGTCAGTATGGACCACAATCTCTGAGGAATATTTCCAGTACCTTGTTGAATCTATCCTACGATGGATTAATGCAGTTTTGAAGGCAAAAGTGGTCCAACCCGATGCTAGTAAGGTGTAAAAGTGGCCAGTGAGTGTTGATTAATGAAAACAAATCAACGTATGAGATGAGACAAAAACAAAACTTTAGTGATTTCAACATATCTGTAACAATTAGGCATACAAATAGGTGTAGACCAATTATAT
>CAIGQQ010001511.1:0-10670 GCA_903798035.1 Danio albolineatus | reverse complement strand
TGGGTTAATTTAACCCCTGATGTGTTCTGTCCTATATTTACCCAGCAATAGGGTTAAAAACAACCCAATTTGGGTAGTTTTTAACACTTTGTTTTTTTAGTGTGTAGGAAAATGGCAATTTTGTAATTCGGCCCACAACCCAATCAAGTTTGGTTTTTGGACCATCTTAAAAAAAGGATGGGCACCCCTGACCTATAGGAAAGTTATTGTACGTAAAATCATGCACAAATAACGCTAATTAGCTAATTATAAACTAAGAATAATTAATTAACAAACATACTTTTAAAACGTTAATCTATCTCTGCACACTTATTTTAGTGTAGACTGGTCTAATTAATTATTCACATAATTTTATGATAAATACATTAGGATCTAGACTAACATTGTCGAAAAGAGCGATCGTACATTTTCATACGACTTGTAATGCACACTCATAAAAAAACACTTTTTTCCTGAGACGGAATTGCTTAAAACCTCTGGTGTCCTCCTTCAATAAAAAAGATATCGAAATATCTATGCCTATCATTGATTACTAAACAGCATTTTTCACATTGTCTTCCAATGTCGTGGTGATTCAGAAAAGCGTGAGTATACGTTGCAGAGGGAGAGAGTGTGCATGGATTCCGCAACAGGTCACATAATAGGGTGAACAGCTGACTCCGAGGCGTGCTGGCAGATGGTTGGTATAAGCCGGGTGGTGGTGGTGTGTGTTTGGTGGGGGGGCTCACATTCATTGTTTAGTTATTTGAGCCCCACGCACAGACAATAACCCCATCCAGTAGCAAGAAAAGATGGAAAAGCTTCTTCTTACAGAGAGGAAATGGTCTCAAAAAAAGTTTAGAAAAATCTCATTGTTTTGCCCGTCTGCCGCTTTTCTAACCGCAGATGTCAGTCGTCCAGACTCATTAGGATTCGTTTTTCTTTGTAATAGATGCGTTTACCTATATCATTGTCTTTTTTTAGATGGTAAAGACAAATAACCCTTACCAGCAAACATACAACAATAGGCTACAGAAATGGCAGTGTTTTTAATACTTTATCAGGAGCATATCCTACAATTCTCATAAATATATTAGCTTTTTTGCTGTATATTTTATACTTTAAAACATTGCATTTATTTTATAGCAAAGATATGTCCTGTATGTCAACATTTGTTTAAACGTTAAGTCTACAATTAACTATTTTCCAACAAACAGATAGCCGGAGTTTGATTCCTCTTCCTTAAAAACAAATAAAATAAAAAATAAGTGACATTTAAAGTTTAGCATAGGGAAATACTTTTAATATATTTCATCTTGTAGTCAATGACTGCAAGAACGTCAAAAAAAAGAGGAGTTTTCACTTCTCCAAATACGGATTTGCCCCTCCTCTTTCTCCAGCTCTGGCAGCGCAACCCATTCAGACTAGGGTCCCAGTACAGAGCCCTGCAGCATCACTACGTCCGTATGGTTTTAAACGGGCACGATCCTCATCCTCACCACAACACAAAAGCTCTTCAGCGCATTTTTTTTGGATATTTTAATCCAGGAGTGGGTTGTTTATTTGTAGCAGATGTTGTTTGGAAAGTGAATGTTGCTCCCGTAGTGCAGGTGAGCGGACGACGCGCACAGTTTGAATGGGTCTCGAAGGATAAATCTACGGCAAGAACGCAAGTTGCCAAACAATTTACTAAAATAAAAGAGTCACGGAGGACATCACAGCTTATTTTGGGGAAAAAAACAACTTTCTGGAGAATATAGCAATTCACTGACTGGGAGAAGCAGAATCTTCAGATTTTCTTGTGACTTTTTTCCAGAGAAGAGCTTCTTCAGTTTTGTATTAGTCTACATTGTCTTTACAGGTTTGTTGTAAATGTTTGAGAGTCAGGATCATTCGATAAGAACCATCACTGAGTTGAAAGTGAGAACTTTTGAAGAAGAAATGGATCCTGTTCGCTCTTGGGTGCGCAACGTCGGTGTTATTGATGCAAACATAGCGGCTCAGAGGTAAGAAATCCTGCTTTTACGCACACCAAAACATTTAACAACATATCAAACACCACATATACAGACTAATGATATGTCTGTATACTTCTCCGCTGTCTGAATACAGCCCAAAAACACCACAAACGCTCATTTCTCTTCAGAAGAATGCAGAAATTAAGGAATAACTAGCCTAAACAATTGGATCAGTCGTCAAAAAATGTAGCTATAGAGATTTTCCACATGTGGTTCTTCTTCTTCTTCTTATTATTAATATTAATATCAGAAGTAGCTACGCTTTAAAACAAATCCTGGTTGGCTTAAAATTTTAAGCTGAATCAAAATAACCTTATGAGTCCATTGTATTTATATTATGTTAAACTGGCTTAAAACAGTGCGCGTAATTTATAAAGTTAGAGCATTATTAACTTAATTTAATACGTTAAAACATATGCTGTCAGGACTAATTGATCATATAATATTTACAGTTGTTATAGTGACATTCAATCAACTAATTTCATTAACCTTTTCTGTAACATTGCAAAAATAGCTACAGCAACAGGTCGGGCTCTTCTGTGGCGGTGAACGTAAAATGACACCGGAGATTAGAGCATCAGAGTTCAGCCTTCAATGCTTGAGGTGACAGAGTCACGAGCCGAATGAAAGAGGCAAACAAAACAATACAATGAACCCCGTATTGTCTCATGGAGATAGCAGACCTACTTTAAAACACTTGAGCACGTCGCTTGAACGGCAATTGTTTGAGACGTGTATATTACTCTTTGATTATTTTGCTCATTTTATAGTTTATATTTAACCCAGAATTATAGAGCATTTTGTCGAAAATTGATAGCATGAACAGCTGAATAATTTTAGTCTTAATATGAGTTCAAAACCAAATAACTAAAAGTAGACTTTATAGTAAACACAAAGAGTCGTATACAAGTACCATGATATCAACAAAGTATAATTCTACTTTTTTTGACTGAATATATTTGCATTTGAATAGAAAAACTGCTCAGGAGTAGCTTAAATAATGTGGTGGTGGTCTTTGGGCAAGGGATTCATCAGAATAAACTGCAAAAATCAGTCCAAGGCACTCGAAAAATGTGTAAAAAATATTGAAAAGCCTTTATTGATATGGCTATTCCTTAAAACTGCGCCAATTTTAGGCGTAAATTTAAGGAATAGCCATGTCAATAAAGGTTTTTTTAATAGTTTTTCCACATTTTTCTAGTACTTTGGACTGATTTTTGCTGTTAATATGAGTTTGTTTTTAGCTTTCTGAACTGTAGATCAGTCTAAAGATGGTTAGTTTAACCGCTCGTGACAAATTTAGCGTAGTTATTTAATTAAACTGTGTATTAGCAGAAATTAGCATATATCAATCATTGTTTGGGTGGTTCATAAAGTGCAGTTTTTTTTTAATGTTGGATTATGAAATATCTAAAAATGCTGCAAACACAAATGTTCACACAGGGAAAATTCAATGTATTTTTGTAAAAGATCAATCTTTAACTTTTTTAAAACATAAGCTACTTATAATCCTAGCAAGAGCCTCTGATAACAAAGCAAGACATTTGCTAAATAAGCTTTACTGTCCTCTTTTCCTTAGCTCATTCAATAGTAAATGATTGCCTTAGATTATTATAATAAACAAATAGAATCAAACAGAAATGTAGTTCCACATGGAAAAGCAATTTTCATAATCATGTAACTGTAGACTACTGAACTTTTTTTTGTTTTTATTTTTAATTAATTATTTTATTTATTTATGCATGAAAAATTACTAAATAATTTTGTTACTTTTTTTCAAATCATCCACAGTGGAGTGGCCTTATCTCGTGCACACTTTGAAAAGCAGCCTCCCTCCAACCTCAGAAAGTCCAACTTCTTCCATTTTGTTCTGGCGCTCTATGATCGCAACGGACAGCCTGTAGAAGTGGAGAGGACGTCATTTGTTGACTTTGTGGAGCAGGACAAGGTATATTCTATAGCGTGTTGTTTCTCCTGTATTACCTTTACTGGATGTTTGATGAATATCTTACAGTTTGTCACTGAGGTCGCCCACAAATAATAATGAATGAATTTATGAATTTCCTTCTTCTGTTGAACACAAAACAAGATACTCTAAGAATATTGGAAACCAGAAGCCATTGCTATCTCTATAGTAGGACATACTATGGAAGTCAATGGCTGTTCATTGATCATTGATCATTCTTCAGAATATCTTCCTTTGTGTTCAACAGAAGAAAGAAGCTCAACAGGTTTGAAACAAGTGAAAGACGAGTAAATGATGACTGAATCTTAATTTTTTGGGTGAACTATCCCTTAAAAGATTGTGGTTGTTGTGGAGAAAAAAACAAAACCTCTTAAAATATGCATGGAATATTTGATAGCCAGTAATATTAGAGGACTTTTTTTCTATCTAGCATGCAAAATGTCACATTTCTATAACTTTTTTTATTTTTTTTCAACTTTGCTACCTACTGTAGGTCCAATTTCTGCTCCAGTCCACATATAAGTCTATAAGTGTATAGACCATTTCAATGTGGTGATGCCAATGGCCCATGAACATTTCCTGCTTGTTGTCAAACTATTTGAATAACTGTAACAAGAGGCAATTCAATCATATCTCAGTGTTAAAACAGCAGTCATAACGTTATTTATCAATATGTGGACCTTTTAGGGATCTTGGAAGCTATGGAAATTAATACGTTAGGAGCATTGTTATTGTTTACATCCCTCAAAATGGTCTATAAGCATTATAAGCGAATGAATGTGTGTGAATAAGAGTGTATGGGTGTTTCCAAGAGCTGATTTGCGGTCTGGCATAAAACACAGAGTAATTGGTGGTTCATTCAACTGTGGCGATCACTGATTAATCAGGGACTAAGCTGAAAGAGTGAATGAGTGTTACCTATGATTATTTACTTCATTTTTATCAGTACTACCTGTTTAGCATGGCAAGAGCAACCCAGTGGAGGTTGTCAGATGCAAAAAATGCACTGATTATTGCAATTTTTGGGTTAACTTTCCTACTACATTCAGAAGAGGTCCGTTTTCATTCACAACTCTTTGCACATATATTCAACCTGATCACACACGAGAGGCAAAACCGATCGTCATTCTTTTAACATATGATCCCATATTGTAAGTGTTGAAAGTTGTGATGAAGAAATGACACATTTTATGTCTATAATATTGAACATTTTTCATCAAGTGGCTAAATTTACACAGCAGTTGTCCTTAGAAAGCTCACAGTATCTTTTGTGAGTCTGTACTAGTGTTGTCACGATACTGGAATTTCCAACTTCGATACGATACCTTGAAAAATATCGATATTCGATACCATTTTCGAAACTAATTCAGCAACATTAGACGTATGCAACTGAGGGAAAATAAAAATTACTAAACCATAAAATGCTTACACCAAGGTAGGGCTGGGCAATTAATCAAAAAATAATCGAAATCGACATTGAGAGCCTATAATCGATCACATTTTTCCAGGTCAATTATTTTAATGACTTTCCCTATAATCATTGTGTGTTTTAATTTCAGTTGTTCAACATTAATGTTTAGATAGGAGATAACTCATAGATAGGAGATAAGGTGTGTTTCCTTCAACTTTTTAAAAATCATGCACCCTTCTTGTCTGTGAACTAAAAAAATAAAATAATCGTTCATTAATCGTAATCGAGTTAAAATGTTCAATTAATCGAGATTTTGATTTTAGGCCAAATCGCCCAGCCCTACACCAAGGTAAGTCCAAAAGCGAATAAATTACAAAATAAACTAATTTATCTTATTTTCTGATTAAAACAAAAATGTTAGTTTATACATCTTATTATTATTGTTAATATTACTTCATTTTTCTAATCTTAATAGTAATTATTCATCTCCCTGTTGACGTGAAGAGAGATTACGAGAGAGCAAAACCAGTATTGGTACAAACCAAAAGCAAGATTCATTAACTCAATCATTTTCTTTTGGCTTGTTTTCTGATTTATCAGAGGTCGCCACAGCGGAATGAACCACCAACTATTCCAGCATGTGTTTTACACAGCGGATGCCTTTCCAGCCGCAACCCAGTACTAGGAAACACCTTTACACTCTCACATTCACATACTCACCCATAAACTATGGCCAATTTAGTTCATTCAGTTCACCTATAGCGCATGTGTTTAGACTTTGGGAATCCGGAGCACCTGAAGGAAACCCACTCCAACACAGTGAGAACATGTGAACTCCAGACAGAAATGCCAACTGGTCCATCCGGGACTCGATCCAGCGACTTTGTTGCCGAGAGGCGACAGTGTTATCCACTGAGCCACCGTGTTTACATCCCTCAAAATAAGCATTATAAGCGAATGAATGAATGTGTGTGAATAAGAGAGTGTATGGTTGCATCCCAATACTGGGTTGTGGTTGGAAGGGCATACGCTGCATAAAACAAACAAACAAAGTAATTGGTGGTTCCTTCCGCTGTGGCAACCCCTGTTTAATCAGGGACTAAGCTGAAAGATGAGTGAATGAGTGTTACCTATGGTTATTTTTTACTTCATTTTTACATAGGATCTATAGGTGTTTCCCAGTACTGGGTTGCAGTTGTAAGGGCATCCACTGTTTAAAACACATGCTGGAATAGTTGGCGGTTCATTCCGCTGTGGCGACCTTTAATAAATCAGAGAATAAGCCAAAAGAAAATGATTGAGTTATTGAACCTTGCTTTTGGTTGGTTTTTGGTTGGTCCAAAGCAGTATCATTTTAAATATATCAGTATAGATATTTCTGACAACACTAGTCTGAACCATAGTAAACGTCAAGTCAAAAAGTGCATTATATGATGGATTTTTGATCTGTTGCACGTTTAGAGTATTTAATATTTACCACTGACCTCTGGATACCAGCAAAGCAATAATAAAAACCGTATAGTTCATTCAGTCTAGCAATTTTCATTGTTTTGTATGCTTTGCTCAGTCATAAACTGTATGTTTCCCTACTCGTTTTAATATTGATTTTGCATAATCAATATGTTTTGTTCTTCCCGTGTTTGTGCTTGCTGTTCTTCGAAGGAGCAGACGGGAGAAAAGACCAACAATGGCACTCACTATAAACTCCAGCTCCTCTACAGTAACGGTACGCTCAGCGGTCTCTATCTCTGTATGCCTTCATGTCCATGTGTACATTATTCTGAGCAGTGGTGTAAAGTAACTAATTACAAATACTCAGACTACTGTAATTGAGTAGTTCTTCTCAGGAATTGTAATTTACTGAGTAGTTTTAATAATGTGGACTTTTACTTTCCCTTGAGTACATGTTTAGTGCAGTATCGGTACTTTTACTCCACTACCTTCCTTCAACCTGCAGTCTCTACTTTATTTCTTTCTTGTCTATGGTCATTGACTAAAGTAGAAAGATCAGTCCTGTGATTCCTGTCCAATTAAATCACACATAGAAAGTAAATCACATCATACTGAACAACCTCAAGACATGGGCGCTTTATAAATGCAGCAAACCTTTTGGAAACATTAAAAATGTCTAAGAAGATGTCCGAAATCTGTACACGCAATGATCCTGAGACTGTTTATAGACTGCATGTCACTGAAAATGATGACTGAAATCACCAAACAGCCTTAAACAATCACTAAATGGAACAAATGAAGAATGGAAGGAAGGGCCAAATAAAAGGAAGGACCAAACAAGGAATGGAAGGAAGGATCGAAGAGCCAAATAAATGAAGGAAGGATTCAAGGAAGGACTGAACCAACTAAGGAAGGAAGGAAGGAGTTAACAAAGGACCTAATGAAGGAACAAAAATAAGAAAGAAAGAATGAGCGAACAAATGAAGGGAGGAAAGAAGGAAGGACCAAACGAATAAAGGAAGAATTCAAGGAAGGACTGAACAAACTAAGGAAGGAAGGAACGAACAAACGAATGAATGAACAAAAGGACCTAATGTAGGAAGGAACAAAAATATGAACGAACAAAGAAAGGAGGAAATAAACGAATGAATGAAGGAAGGAGAGAACAAACAAATAATTTAAGGAAGGTTGGAAGGAACGAACAAAAATAGGAAGATCCCTAAATACACTACATGTTGTTTGTGCAGGGATGTGTAAACGTAACATTCTGCAAACGCATCAACTTTTCTACAGTGTATTACTCACTACTCACTACTCTTGAGTACTTCTGAAAGGATTACTTTTTACTCATACTTTGAGTAATATTTACTACAGATACTTTTACTCTACTCGCACTACATTTTTGGGCAAGTAATGGTACTTTTACTTGAGTATGATTTTTCAGTACTCTTTCCACCACTGATTCAGAGTGAAAAGTAATAATTATGCACTTTTCTTACTTAGATTTTGTGTCTTATTTCTAGTCCAAATATCTAAAAATGCTTAAATCAAGAAGCATTTTCTAGACAAGCAAAACAAATGTTTAGTTTTAAGACATAATATGTGAAAATTAAGTGAGTTTTTCTTTAAAACAAGCAAAATAATTTAGCAATGTGCCAAGCAAAATAATCTAACGTCTAAAATAAAAACAAGATTATTTTTCTTGCCCCATTGGCAGATTACTCTGCATGTTTTAAGGAAAAACTCACTGCATTTTAGCATATTATTTCTTAAAGCAAGACAACGTGTTTTGCTTGTATAGAAAATGCTTCCTGTTTTAAGAATGTTTAGATATTTGGATTAGAAACAAGACAAAAAATCTAAGTATAAGCATTTTTGCAGTGCGTGACATTTGTTTTTTTTTAATTGTGTCTGCCCACTCGCTCTTTTATTTTGATTCAGCGCAGCATAACCAAATGTATTAAGTCTAATTTAATATTCGCACCAATAAGGTTTACTTGTTTTTGTTCACAGGCGTCCGTACAGAACAAGACCTTTACGCACGTCTCATTGACTCGGTCACTAAACAGGTAAAACACTGCTATCCTTTTCTGAGGTTTGAATCCTTCTAGCCAAAATAAACGCCGTCTTCGTTCTGATTTTTAATTTGCATTACTGTTTTGCATGGTTCAGCCCATTTCATATGAAGGACAGAACAAGAATCCAGAAATGTGCCGCGTTTTGCTGACTCATGAGGTCATGTGCAGGTGAGTAAAACACGTTTTTGATGTGTACAGTTGAAGTCAGAATTATCAGCCCCCCTGTTGATTTTTTCAACACATAATAGTTTTGATAACTAATTTCGAATAACTTTTATCTTTAGCATGATGACACTACAGAAATTTCCACTGGATATTTTTCAGTATTCAGCTTAAAGTGACATTTAAAGGCTTAATTAGGTTATTTAGGCAAGTTAGGGTAAATAGGTAAATCATTGTATAATGATGGTTTGTTCTGTGGACAATCGAAAATAAAATATTGCTTAAGATGGTTAATAATTGACCTTAAAATGGTGTTTAAAAAATGAAAAGCTGCTCCAGAAGAAATGGCATATATATAAATATATATATATGTGTGTGTGTGTGTGTGTGTGTGTGTGGCATTGCAGTCAGCCCCTGCGGAGCCTTGGTTGATGTGTCTGTGTGGTGCAAGGGTTACATTGATTCAAGTTTTAGAAATTATTACCCAGAAAATAACCCAAGTTTGGGTTACATAGCACAACCCAAAAACTACCCAAGACTCTGTAAATAACCCCCAAAAATTACCCAAATGCCTGAACCCAACATGTGGGTAGAAAAATAACCCCAGATTTTTTAGTGTGTAATATATTTCAAAATATTTAAAAGGAATAGGAAACATTGATTGTAATAACAACTGTATTATTGTTATTATTCTAATTTTATAATGAACTTTATAATAAAAACACAAACCATTTCGTTTATAACACAATGGAGTTCAGTGCCGAAAACACTAGTGAATCTGCTCCTGCATGCCCTCTGCCTTGATTTCCTCACTGATGTCTTCTGAATCTGTCGAGCGACAATATGTTTTATGTCTTAGCAATTGTTACCCAGAAAATAACCCAAGTTTGGGTTACATAGCACTACCCAAAAACTGCCCAAGACTCTGAAAATAACCCCCAAAAATTACCCAAATGCCTCAACCCAACATTTGGGAAGAAAAAATAACCCCAGATTTTTTAGAGTGCAGGAAATGACTTTCAATAGAATACGCAGCCAGATCACACGAGCCAGACTTTATTAGCCACTAAATTAAAAAGTTACAAATTTCTGTGAGACTGGTGTTGAAATATGACACTAAATGGTCAGAGATTCTGCAATAAAATTATTGTAGACACAGAACAGTATGAAAACTTCATTCTAGAAAAATCGTGATGCACGTTTGTTTCTGTTTTTTGCATGCTCAGTGAAAGGATTTAAACGACAAGACACTTTTGCAAAAGTTAGTGTGCAATGTGAAACCAGCAGCTCTACATTCCAAAGGTTAAATAGCAAAAGCAGAAAACTCTATTTTTGTTCATTTTCAGAAATCATGTTTATTATTGTGCCTTGAGTTTATTTGCAAAAAACAACTTGATTTAGGAAAAAGATTTTACTTTCTCAGATTTTTCAAAAAAATATTTTTTGCAACTGTACTCTTTAATGCAAAACATAAAAGATGATATCTGAAAATGACTAAAAATTTTTTTTGCAAATGAACTTTTTGTATGCATCTGTATTAACACAGACCATGCCTAAAGTACACAAATAATTGCTCTTGTGCAGGATGACTATATATATATATA
>CAIGQQ010001508.1:0-11198 GCA_903798035.1 Danio albolineatus | reverse complement strand
ATATATATATATATATGAAAAGTGTTTTTAAACTAAATATTGATTTATATTTGGTTAGCACATGTACTTGCCAAATTATTGCCGAGTAAATTGTGATATTTTAAGAGTAATTAATTAAATGAATTAAAAACTCATTATTTCATTTAGCAGACACAAAAATATAACATTATACTGAATTCATAATTTTTTTGTGTGTGTGCCACCCAAAGATTAAGTGCAGCCTAAGAAAATGTTCTGGGGGGCGCAACTGGATGCTTGTGATGTGTTACTATATTGACACAAACATCAAATCGTTCATATTTTGATCTGGGTTATTGCACACATTTTGCAAATTATACAAATATATCTTTGTATATATCAATTATATCTAATAACTTTGAACAAAATAAGTAACTCTAGTTAACCACTCACAGTAAAAAAAAAATAAATAAATAAAAAACACCAGTATATTTTCAGTTAAAAATGAACATTGAAAATAAAGTCTTCTTGATTAATAGATGGTGTTGGTTGGTTGATTGATTGAATGATTGGTTGGTTGGTTGGTTGGTTTGTTGACTGATTGATTGATTTGATTGACTCTTTGATTGGTTGACAGAACATTTCTAAAGAAAAAAATAATCTTGTGTTTTTTGTGTAAGAGAAGTATAAAGAAAATTGTACTGGTAATTTGAGGACATGATCTGTTTTTCAACTGATGTTATTTGTACAGGGCTGTCTATTTTGAGAGCTCTGACTTTTGCGAGCCAAAGTTAATTTCTTTCACCAGAAGAATCAGTGTTGTCTTTCGGTTCTATCCCGATAATTGCTTTCTGCGTTTATGTTTTCTCATTATGGGTGTGTGTACAACAAATATTTGTTCGTGCACAGGTCTTAATACAGTTGAAATGGCTATATCCCAGAATCTAATGATCTGCTTCTCTGCTTCCTTCCTCCAGTAATAATGAGTCCAGTCAGACTGTGTGTTCAGCAGGGACCAGACCTACAACCCATGGCCTGATTTGACCCGGCTGGACTTCATATACTAAAGTCAGCACTGTTTCTGCTGACCCATCAGTCCTTACAGTGCTTGTTACTGTTTCTGTGTTAATTGATCCGGCACAGTCAATAAAGCAGGAGGAAAAGAGACAAACTGTGAGGTGTGTGTTGCAACCTTTGCTGTCGAATTTTGTTTCGATTTATTTGTAATATGTGACAGAAACAAACAGTTTTTTTGACATTCTGTCTTTCTGCATTTAAACAGATGGAGCTGTACTTGACCTCTTACATAGCAAAAAGACAACCATAGATGTTTTTTAAGATGACCACCAAGAGGATATTAAAGAAAGTAAGAATTTTCTTTATATAGCATATTTCGTCATTCAGTTGTAGTGCTACATAAATATAAAAAGTGAAAATTCAAATGAAGACAGCAAAAATGTCGCTTTTAAAAATCATGAATTAAACTTTTATATTGAATAGTAATTATTTATTAAATAACTTGGTATATATTATAAAAGGTATATTAATGAGAGAAAAATACATGTAAAAATAGAATTTAAATGAACTTTTTTCTTGACATTATAGTATTGGTTTGATATTTCTTTCAAATAACCATATAATATATATGTTCAAAAAACATATTTAATCACACAATAATAAAGTGCATCATATCCATAAAAACTCAATTTAAAAAGCTTGAATAGAAATTATGTACAATTAAATCCAATGAGTAAATAATATGAATAAACCATATAATTGAATATATAATAAATGAATAAATAATACAATAATAAATAAATAAAAATAAAATCCATTAAAGTAAATATACTGTACTCAATATTAAATTAAACATCATGAAAATGAAACTATTAATGATATAAATACATTTTAATCTTAAATTATAAACTGTTTATGTTTGAGCAAATATGAAGTAATAAATATTTGGAAAGATGTGACATTAGATTCATTAATATCTAAAAGCAAGAGAAAAAATGAGGATTTGATTTCAACGTTTTCCATTCTGTTTGTATTGTAGTGTAGTTTCTTCAATGTTATCATGCATTGGAATTAAGAAAAACACAAAAACAAAATGAGCTATGGCTGATTGCCTGACATGTTGTTCAGACAATCTTAACTTGTTGGTGGTTCTTGTCTAGAATAAGAATCAGTTTGAAATGAATAAATCTGGCTTCGCAAGACAAACAGCAAAATGGGAATGAAGAATAGTAAGTGTACAAATTCTAAACAGACTTACGGACATTGTCGAGTAAGTTATTTTATTACCAATAAATAATTCAGACGAATGAGTGTGTATGGATGTTTTCCAGTAATGGGTTGCAGCTGGAAGTGCATCCGCTGCGTAAAACATATGCTGGATAAGTTGGCGACCCCAGATTAATAAAGGGACTAAGCCGAATAGAGAATGAATGAATGAATAATTCAGACTGATCTCACAAGGAAATGTAACTATTTTATATTTTGTCAGTTTAGTGGCTAATTCGTACAAATTCGTTCAAGTTTAGTCGTATGAAAATGTCAGATTTTAAAAAGCAGGCGTGGCACCCAACCCCAGCCCTTAAACCCAACCATCATTAGGAGATGAGCAAATTGTAATAAACTGGACGAATAAGATCGCATTAATTCATACGAATTAGCCACTAAATCAAAAAGTTATGAATTGCAGTGAGATTGTGTTAAATAATTACGTCATTAAAATTGTACTTTACTAACTTTTCTAATTACTTTGTCTGAAAGTAACTGAGTTACTCAACAAGTAATTTGACAACTTGACTCAATACTAAAAGTCAACATAAATCTCAACGTATTAACAATAGAAAATAAACTTTAAATTAAAAAACAACTAATTACATCAGTAAAATTGTAATTAAATTGCTTTTCTAATTACTTTGTCTAAAAAAAGTAACTTAGTTACTCGAGTAGATTGATTGCTTGTTAAAAAAAAATCAAAGTACTACAAATCTCATGGAATAGACGATAGAAATTTGATTCTTAATTATTCAAACTGGAGTCAAGCAGCACATTATATTGTCATGAACTAATTCACGGTTTCCGCTACATTCATTCATTTATGGCGGAGCGCCACATCCACCAAAATTCATTCCCGCCACGGCTACATCACAGATTCTCATTCAAAACAATCAGTTGTTGTTGTTGTTGTTTTAAATAGCGGGTTATAATTGCACCAAAACTTATTAACAGGTAAGTGAATTATAACAGAGCGAACTTTTCTGTAATCGTAGTAGTGCTGTGTGTTATTTGTTTAACCCTTTAAGGTGACATGCTGACTGACTGACTGACAGGATTGCGTGATGCATACGGCCAGCAAACACGACATAGCTTTCAGTTATGATGGACACTGTTTCCATAATTATACTTTATAGATAAAGCTCTACGGTTCTGCATACAACGACTTTTTTTTTCTTGCTGTAGTTTATGGCAGTTTTACTTTACCTCAGAATGCATCAATGCCATTCTGTATGTCTATTGAAGACATTCAGAAATATTCTTAGCAAATCTAACAAATGTTGGAGATATACTCTTTACATAAGCGCACTAAATCGCACCTCAGCAGTGTTTAGCGCACAAGAGAATCTGCGCTTGAGTAGAGTATATTTAAGGGTGTGTAAGAAGTTTTGTGCATGAACAGAGGAAATCAGCTCGCAAACAAAGAGATTTGCATGCTCGTATTACATGAATGCGATCTTGTAATACTGCGCTCATGACATTTGTCAATGAAATAACACCATAGGTAGTTGGAAGACCACAGCTGGAAAAAATCCCAGAGGAAACACTTCTTAAGCATATGCAATGGTCTTAATGAATGAATAAATTGCTAAATTCTTTAAATTAAAAAATATTATTTAGCAAAAGGGCGCCACGGTGGCGTATTGAGTAGCATGTTTGCCTCACAGCAAGAAGGTCGCTGGTTCGAGCCTCGGCTGGGTCAGTTGGCATTTCTGTGTGGAGTTTGCATGTTCTCCTCATGGTCGCGTAGGTTTCCTCTGGGTGCTCCGGTTTCCCCCACAGTCCAAAGACATGTGGTATAGGTGAATTGGGTGAGCTAAATTGTCCGTAGTGTATGAGTGTGAATGAGTGTGTTTGGATGTTTCCCAGAGATGGGTTGCAGCTGGAAGGGCATCCGCTGCGTAAAACAAAAGTTGGCGGTTCATTCCGCTGTGGCGACCCCAGATTAATAAAGGGACTAAGCCGAAAAGAAAATGAATGAATGAATGAATATTTAGCAAAAATATTGTATATTACTATTTATATATGACTTTTTAACTTACGTGCAGAACTTAAGGCAGGTACTTTATAAGTAACTAATTCAATGACCTAAAAATTCAAAGTAATTCCTACTCTACATATTTCAGTGACAAAGTAATCTGATTGCATTAACTAGTTACTAATTATACCCACCACTGCTTATGGATATAGTGTCTCCCCGTCTCTCCTCCATCTCTCTATTAAATGACCTTCGGTTTGTGAACACGAGAGCAGTGGATCATCTGGGGAATCCGCCTCTGGGTTCATCATTAAAAACTTTCTCAGGCAGAGAATCCAGCAGCTGCGTCTCAGCGGCCCAACATCTGGGGTCTGTTGAGGAAGGAGGGGGAACCGTGAGGGATTACGAGAAGTCAAAGATAATTCATTAGAGTCGTTAAGTAATTAGCACAACAGTGTAAAAGGAGAAAAGGGGAGAAATACGATTTTCAGAGGTACAAACGTGTCACAAGGGCTATTTTTGGATTCTAGTACCTGCGTTGACATCCAGTTAATAAACTCTTGGTGGAGTGTTGGTGGCCTGCTGAGACTGAATCTAGAAAAGGGGAATGGAGAAGCAGCAATGAAAAATTTCAAATATATCACATATAAAGCACAAAAGTACAACACAAATACGTTCAACATCATCACACAAATCATATTCAAATCCCACTATTTCAAATTCTGTTAGCAGTTGGCACGATTTGCTACATTTGATAAACATTTTCCTTGCCTGAGATTGCCTAAAACATGTTTTATATCTGATATTTTAATCTTCAATAATGACTTGTGCTTTCTGTTTAGCTCTTATTTGATTTCATTCAATTGTCTTTGTAGTTAACCTGCTTTTCTTTTACTAGCAATATAATCCATACCATATACACTGTGAAAAGTATCTGTTTATTAAAAGTTTCCATATTTTGTGATTCACAAGTGTTTTGTGAATTGCATTATGGGTCCTTGATCTCTGCTCTGTCAACATTTAATATTGAAAATTCAACATTAATACAGTTGAACAAAATGACTTTTAATAACATTTTAGCAGTTTGAAATTATATAATGAATATATAAATAGAAATATGTCTCCAAAATTCCAGAAAATGTACATTTACACGTATTTTTACAGTGTATTCAAGTTAAAACACATCACACTCTCAACCAAATTCTTATAAACCATATCCAAAATATGTTCACTCACACTCAGTGTTGTAACCTCCTAATAAGATGCATTGTTTTTTTTTAAGTCTACAGGGGTGCACATAACTGATACACATGTTCACATGCGTGATTTAAATAAAAGATGTGCTCCAGTTACAGCACTAAAGAATAGCTTTTGCGTTCATTCATTCTTGTCTTGTTGTGAGCTTGTTACCCAAGTTAATGCAACATAAGGAATTTCCCTGTGCATCACTGGTAAGATGATTGTTAAAAATGTGTTTAAAAGACTCATGCAACATTTCTATGCTTGTGGAGTGAAGGAAGAACGTAAAGTAAAGCTGGTCTCTTGCTGATGGTCTTGCAGACAACGTTGAAGATGATAATGGCATTGTTTCCATATTACCTCAAATGGTGGCAACCAGGGTATACATACTCTGGGCAGGCCACAACTTTAAGATCACCAGATAAGCAAATGTATATATAGCATATAATGTGGCTGTATCATGAACAGGCTAAGGACCCAGCAACATTTTATGGCACTCGTTTGAGAATCAGGCTAAAACAGTTATGTGCAGCCCTGAATATACACCACATTTCCAACAAATAATGCATAATGCAAGCTACATTGCATCTCTGAAGACATTATTATCTTGACGTTTGTGAGGGCTTGCCATAATATTCATATAAAATGCGAATGGAAACTCACTTCTTGTTAGCGAACGATACCCATGACTCTCCTGCATCTCATTTAATGAACCTTCACCCAATGCCATGTCTTATTTATGATTGTTTTTATATGATATTCATTGCATCTTTGCATAATTCAGGGAACCCACAAGATGCTTGTATGGAAATGTGACCCAGCCCTGGGGCTACCAACTTATCTCACATTTGCATGATTTCAAGATAAAAAAGGAGTCAGCCAGTTGCAAGATGTAGACAAAATCGATATGGTCAGACTGCAGTTCTTGGCTCTTGGTTTTTCCTGCACTAAATATTTATGTAGAAAATCCATTGAGTAAAATGGTGGCCTGGAAGTCTATCTAGGTCGTCTCTAGATATTCCATGAGTGGTTCGGTTAGAGTGCTAACATGCAAAAATATTAAAAAGCGATAAACAGGCATACCTGTGCAAGCTGTTCTACAGCTCAATATTTCACTAGATTCCTCCGATAACAACTTGAGTTGTCATAAGGTCCATGGCTCCAGGGAAATGGACCCTGTATAAGTAAAATGGTGTCTACTTTCCTAAAACAGCCCGGGGGTAGAGAGAGAGAAATATTGCGAGTGAGGGAAAGGTTAGAGCGCATACCAAATAGACAAGCTAACACCTCATTATTCCAGCTGTCACCAGCTGAAGAAATGACATAACCAGGTCTGTATACTGTATTCGTTGGCAATTTACGCAATGGCGTTTTCTCATTTCTTCACCAATAGTCAGTGTCTCGGTTGCGTGCCTTTGTGGGGTATTTTAAGCAGTTTATAAAGTCATCTATATTTTATAACCGTGTGACAGTACATCTACGCTGACAGTCATGAGCTGTCTGCCGGTTGTTTGAGCGAGTGCTTAGTCAGCTGCTGCGCCGGCGCTGAGCAATTAGCGTGTGGAGCGTCTCCCAGGGGCACTGTATTTCTACACTAAAACACACACTTCAGGTTAACCAGGTGCTGAAATAATGCACTGCCTTGAGTATTTTAATTCATAGGATAGTTCCATCAGAAATAAATATTTGCTGTTCATTTACCTACCCTTAGGTCATCCAAGATTATTCTTTAGGTGATTTTCTGTTTGGTCATTCGATAAATGCAAGTAAATGGCCACTGGTGCTAGAGAGTTAAAAAAAGGCATATACAGGCGAAACAAAATTAATAACCTGTGGTTCCAACAAGCGAGATACTTTAAGAGACTGCATCTCTGCACAGAAAGTTTGGCCAGAGGAAAAAAATGGTCATGCCCAACTAAGCCAGGTTTCTCTCAAGCTTTTTTCCTTCACTTTCATCAATTGGTGAAGTTTTGTTTTTTACCACTGTTGCCACTGGCTTGCTTGGTTTTAGGACTTGTTAAGCTGCGCATCGATGGATTTTCTCTTCAGTGTTTGGACTTTCAGTAGTGAAAATTAAACCACACTGAAATGAACTGAACTGAAAGACTAAACTGACACAGTTTCAATTTACTACAACTTCTATGTTAAACTGCTTAGAAATCTACTTTGTAAAAGTGCTTTAGAAATAAACATCAATTGAATTCAACTGAATTGATTGTTATGACTTCTCTACTGTCTACCGCAGTTATGAACTAAACATGAATTGAATCGAATGTGTCCAAAATTTGGTAATCTGTAAAAATGGAGTCTTCATTGAGTAAATAAAAAAGGTACATCCAAAATCGCATACTTGTGCACTATTCTATGCCATTTTGTAGTATGAATAAGTAGTGCGTTCACACTAAAAAACTCAAAAAATATTAGGTTAATTACCTGGATGATGCTCTTATTCAACCGTTAAAATGAAGTGTGGAATGATGGACACTTCACGCACTCAACAACCGCAGCTTTGCTCATGTTGCAGAAGGGGCGAAGCTATCGGCCGCACATGTTGGATAGCAATTTATTTTGGAATGTGAAAGCAAAATTCTCCTACAAGAGTGATTATAGATTTCCCGATGGTAAATGCGGTTATACTCATGGCAGGTATTATTTGGTAGTTTGTCATTTATTTCACTAATTTGGTAACTTTCAAATGTCATTTGGGAAGCAATTTGAATTTCCCTTTTAGTAAAAGAAACATTAGTGTTCCATATGGGACACTACATATACTATGCTGTTGAGTGTGTAAGTACATAGTGCATAAGTGTTTAGTGTGACATTTGGGACGCAGCTAGATTTGCAGCATCCAAGATGTGAGTAGCGTTTTGATAAACAATACTACACATGGATGTAAACAAATAATATCAGTTCATGTGTTAGTTTGCATCCGCATATACGTCTTTATGAGACAGGAAGCTCATGAACATATTCAGGACTGTTCGCTATATTAACAGTAGAAATCATCAGAAAAAATACTTTTCCATGATGCTGTAAAGAAAATTCCACCAATTACAGTCGCAATGAGCTAAGTGTGCCAAAATAGATTTTTAGCCAGTAGGGAACTTCTGCGCCTACTGGTAGGCTCAGAACTGTTATGATCCATCCACACGGTTAATCAGCTATACTAATAGAGAAAACTCCAGATCCAGATCTGTTTTTACATTACTTTGAGGGTTGGGTTTAGGGTTGGGTAGGGGTAGACATTAATAAAATACAATTATTGAGAAATTTAATAAATAATATAAATAATTCTTGCTAACTTTCGGCAGCAGCCGTATGTGACCTGTATAGCTGATTAACCATGAAGATGGACCTTCTCTACCAGAAGGTGCAGAAGGCCCATACTGGCCCATATCAGCTGATAACCACTGATAACACCCATTCAATCGAGTAATAACATTTGAATTGGCTGAAATTACCATGATTTCTAATGGAACATGAGACTTTGGAGACTGGACTGTTTTCATTGTTTTTTTTAATCAAACAAATGCAGTCTTGGGGTGGCGCAGTGGGTATCGCTGTCACCTTACAGCAAGTTGATAGCAATGACAGTTGGCATTTCTGTGTGGAGTTTGCATGTTCTCCCCCGTGTTCGCGTGGGTTTCCTCCAGGTGCTCCGGTTTCCACCACAGTCCAAAGACATGCGCTATTGGTGAATTAAGCTAAATTGGCTGTAGTGTATGTGTGTGAATGAGAGTGTATGGGTTTCCCAGTGATAGGTTGATCACTGGAAGGATATCCGCTGTGTAAAACATATGCTGGATAAGTTGGTGGTTCATTCCGCTGTGGTTATTCATTCCCCTGATGAATAAAGAGACTAAGCCGAAAAGAAAATGAATGAATAGATAAATGCAGAATAAGCGACTTCTTTCAAAAACATTAAAACTGCAAACATTTGGAATGGTAGTGTACTATGGACTGGTTTAGTATGGACATCATCAGTGTGGTTTCCTGACCTACATTAAGGTCTAGGTGTGTATCCATATTTAGCTGTATGGAATCTCAAATTCGGGTGAAGTCTCTCTCTCTGACATACTTTTAATCTCAGGGTTATGTCTACCCAGTTTCTCAAAATATCAGGTGGTTGTTAAAGAAAAAAGCTGCAGGTTTTTGGTAACAAGTTCTCAGATTCAAGGTCCTGCAATAGTAGAAATAGATGTCGCTGGATTTCATTTGTTAAGAAAAACATTCATGCAGAAAATAGCAGAATGGCTCCATTGATTGCTACATTTCTGGTCTATTACACATATGTGCATGTATGAGTTCAGCATGGAAGCTCTTTTTTTAGTAAGGGAGCCACAAATCCCATTAAAGGAAAGAAATGAGAGAGATGAAGGTGGTGGGAATGCTTGAAAAAAAAGCAGCGAGGTCTGCTGGGACGCATGGCCTCCCTGTGTTCATTAGCACGGCCTATGGAGTTATAGGATGAATTACCTGTCTTCATGATTCATTACATTTGCCCTTTACTTATCTCTCATTTCACATTTTATGTTCCTCAGAGCGGCTATGTCAGAAAGCCTGTCCCTTGGCTATCACCTGTTTAATGGTGTAAATGGTATTGTTCCCAAAACATATTAGGGCCTGATTACATCACTAAACCCCTGGGTGCACTGTGCACCTGCTGCTGTGAGCTCTGAACCTTGATATATAGTTTATCTGAAATCAACACAAGAGTATAGCGACTAGTGGTTAGTTCACTGGTGGAGAGTGGGACTGTTTTGGTCATACGCTTAAAGGGATAGTTCATCTAAAAATTTAAACATACTTCTTTTTTTTGTTGTTGTTTTCATATAACTACAATTCACACTGAGGATTTGTTAAAAAGTAGGATTTGTTTAAGAGTGCAGCATTTTTAGGAAGCTATACCATTGCTGAAACATTGCAGAACACAAAATAGCAGAATCCAAACAGAGAATCCAAACAGAGAAGTCAATCGGAAAACTCCTGATTCCGATTGACTTTCAAGATATGCAATACAATCATTGCAAAGCAGTAAGTGACACTTTAAAATGACCATTGGCACCACGTTGGTATTAAGGGATTAAGAACGTGTTTTAGGTGTAACAGCAGTCTTCGACTATGCTGCCAGGGGGCACAAAGAGACAGAATGTGAATGAACAGAAATATACAACTGTAAATACCCTGCTACTTGTAAATAAAAATGAAATAACGAAATAAAGCATTATAATTCTTTCAGTAATCATTAAAAATGTTTATAAGTTTTATAATCATTGTAAACTTGTAAAGTGCAATGAGGGCATGGTATAAAGAATAGCCCTAAGCTGCAAATATTAAGCAAATATAAGAATTAAGTTCTTTAGCCTTTATAGTGTCCTATTAAATTTTGTTGGGGTAAAAAGTCTAAATCCTTTAGTTTTATTTAGAATATGAAAAAATCTCAAAATATGTAAACAAATAAATTAATTAAACACAAATTGTAATAGCATTCGTTAAAGCAAACAATATTCCTATCATTTTAACATAACAAACACTGTACCTCTCTCTATATTTAGGCTAAAACACTGATTTATTTATTTATTCATTTATTTGTGTAAGTATTTTTCGGAAATTAAAACTAATGAAATAAAAGGCAACTAAAATAAAAGTATGAACTTAGACAAATAAATAATAAAAAATAAATAAATTATATATATAATATAAATTTTTTGACAGCCCTAATATATATATATATATA
>CAIGQQ010001506.1:0-11106 GCA_903798035.1 Danio albolineatus | reverse complement strand
ATATATGAGAGAGAGAGTTAAATGTACAGTGTTTTCTGATCTATTATTTTTATTCATATAAATAATGTGATATGCTAAATAATATGATAAACTGAATAATAATATGATATATTAAATAATGATATATTGAATAATAACATATTATTAATATTTTTGTTTAATTATTATATGTAAATCTTTATTATTATTTTTTACTACTACTGTTCACTGTGTTTCTGTTTTATTATACATTGATGTTGTTGTTGTTGTTTGTTTTTTTTGTCTTATGTAAACTTTATAAATGCTTTGGCAGTGCATTTGTAATATTTGTCATGCCAATTGAATTGAATTGAAAAGAGAGAGATAGATAGATATGTTTGTGTGTTCAGCATCCGCATCGTGACGTCTATCGGCGATAGACGATGGCATCGTCTCTCGACCCAACCCTAGTATGGGCCACATATATTGCATCACATGTTCATGTGTTGTGTGATAAGTTGATATATAGATTAGTGTAACAGGCCTATAAATAGCAATGGAGAAAATAATATATAAAATATTTCTGGTATTTTCCTATTTGCTGCCCTCTAATTGACCCAACTTTAACAACTGAGAAATCTGGATATGTAAAAAGTTCTATTGCTGATTCTTATATTGCAATGCTGAAAGCATATTTTTGACAGAAGGTATAATGACAAATACCAATAAACAATACAGTTCACTTACTTACACCTCAAGTATGTTTTTTTAGACAGAAGAAGACTTGCGGCAGAATAAAGCATGTCCTGTTCACACGGTGGACCAAACAGTGCACACAGATGAGGAGAAGGCCATCCATGAGGTGGTGGAGAGCGTCCTGTGGCAGATGGCAGCGGACAGGAAAACCACTGCGCTCAAACAGCTGCAAGGCCACATGTGGAGAGCAGCCTATATGATGGGGAGAATCAAAGGCGAGTAAGTAACCACGTCTTACCACAGTGTATTCAGCCCATGTGTGTGTCTGTCATGGATGACCTGGAGTGTAAATGTGGAATAAAGATGCTTCCTTCAGCTGATGGAGGTATGATGAATCCAGAGGCCTGTTACACAAAGCCAGGTTGTTTTTTTTATTTCTAAGGTAAGTTCAGGTTAAGTTTGAGCTAATTCTGAGTTTTTTGGCTTCTTCGCTACGGTAACGTATGCTACATGCAAGGTTCCCATGCTTCATATGAATTTAAGGCCTGGAAAGTACCTAAAAACAAACATAGGTCCTTGAAAGTGCTTGAATTGAAAGTTTATGGTCAACAATTTTACTGCGCTGCTTTCAAAAACTGAGAAATTCTTAATTTAAATATCTTAAATTTATATCTTATACAGGTGGCATAGTGGGTAGCACGTTCGCCTCACACCAAGAAGGTCGCTGGTTTGAGCCTAGGCTGGGTCAGTTGGCATTTCTGTGTAGAGTTTGCATGTTCTCCCCGTGGTTGCGTGGGCTTCCTCCGGGTGCTCCGGTTTCCCCCACAAATCCAAAGACATGTGGTACAGGTGAATTGGGTAGGCTAAATTAACCATAGTGTATGAGTGTGAATGAGTGTGTAAGGATGTTTCCCAGAGATGGGTTGCGGCTCGAAGGGCGTCCGCTGCGTAAAATATGTGCTGGATAAGTTGGCGGTTCATTCTGCTGTGGTGACGCCAGATTTATAAAGGGACTCAGCCAAAAAGAAAATAAACAAGAACTATGACAAATAATGGAAATTTTGTCATGGGGGGGTTGGATGGGTTAGAGATTGCAAACCCAAGCTGGACCAGTCAGCTGTATGTAAAGTGACATACTGTATATCTAAGAGTTAATCACAGACTCTGAACTCTGGTTAAACCTTGAGTTAACAGAAAGTTTATATCAAGCTTTAAAAAATTACTTAACCTGGTTGGATTTGTTTGATTTTGTCAACCCGAAAACTACTCTCAGTTTGTGCAACAGGCCTATGGTCAGAATTATGCCATCTTTGTTTATTTAGGCGCTGTTTTTAATTAAATTAAATTCCAGGTTTTTTTTTGTATAGCACTTTTCACCACAATTATTGTTCTAAAGCAGGTTTACAAAACGTGTACATTACTAATCATCAACTGGCGGCCCGCTGAGCCGTTCAATCCGGCCCACAACTGGATTCCAAAATTGTGAGGATTAAAAAGAAAATAGTGGTCCACACTATTAAAGCAACTAAAAATAACAACAACTGAGTCTCTTGTCAGAATAACCACCATTTATGACTATATTTAGGCGACACTCCGAAATGAAGACAGACTCAGACAGACTATGTGGTGTTAAGCATTTATTGTTTCAAACAGATTTTAGCGGAAGTGAAGACAGGGTGGGGTGTAGGCGGAGTGTGCGCGACATGTGAGGTGAAGAGCAAGGAGCGATGCGGTGGAGAGGGATACGCGACGTATTTGAGGAGCGGTAGGGGGACGTGCGATTTATCATTCATTTATCATTCCTTGGGGCATCTGCCTCAGGACTAAAAAAAGAGGAAAAACAATCTGGCACAACTTAAAATAGCATGGTAAATAAATAACCTGGTACCAGAACAAAACAGGTCACAACTAATGTTCGCACATCGAATGAAACGTTAAGTGGGCTTGAATCCAAATCACAATGCTGAAACGGGCTGCTCACAGTGCTTAATCAATGGATAAAGTTACATTTCCCCTTGTTGATTTCGCCTAATTGAGTTGAGGCAAAATATCCATCACTCCTAGTGGCTGTCTGTGGTATAGGTGATGGGAGACTGAATCAAATGCCTTCAGTTTTGTAATGAAATGGAAAAAGTGTAAACATTAAACATGATGTTAAGCCAAAATTAGATTTTTTTTATTTTCTTCTTGGGGGTCCGGCCCCCAAGGAGACTGTCTGGTTAAACTCTGGCCCTCTGACAAATATAGTCGATGACCCCTGGTGTACGTTATCGCATTACAGTCCAAATAAAAAAAAATTAAGGTGCTATGTGTAGGGTGGACTGGCAACTTGTTGCAAGTTTTCCCATTAAGCAGGAAAACCATATATTTAGTCCTTGTTTACTTTGTGTTAAACCAGAATGTGCTGGATATAATCATCCAGTAAGTAAGAGTGAGTTTTACAGTGTTTCTGTGGTTGTGTCGCAGGGTTTACCAGGATGTGGTTCCAGCCATCAGAAGGTGGAGGCATCATGGACTGAAGATCTACATCTATTCTTCTGGAAGTGTGGAGGCACAGAAGCTGCTCTTCGGCTATTCTGTCCAGGGTGACATATTAGATGTAAGCAAACAGCAAGCAGTAACACTGAGTGTGATTTCTTGTGTTTGCTCCAGATTCAGATATCCGATGTAGTCTGGATGTGGCTGTTAAAGGGCCACGAAACCCCGCTGTCTCAGCGGGGTGTTTTCACACCTCTAGTTTGGAAAAGCTCAGGAAAGTGGGTGTGTCCTGCTCGGTTTAGGTGGGAGTGTCGGGGGAGGGAAGGTTTTGCATAAAAATGGGAGTTTCCATTTGGGCACGCGCTGATTTTCAAACAGACAACACACAAACATAGACACAGGGGAGAAAGACAGTGACTGTGTTTACACTGACATCAGTAATCAAATTATTTGCCAAATTCTTAATTTGTCGACTTTAACTGCAGTTTGGCACCTTCACTTATATCCAGGAACATTTCCTGCATGTCCCCTGTGACAAACGAGATGCGAGAAACTGGTAAGAGTGCGGATTTTAATGGAGCGTTTAATACCGCACGGCGTATGAGAGAAATAAAAAACCCTCCGCATTTCTCTGTAACTTAGATGCACTCGGTTGGTAGCGTCAGAAAGCTGTGTGTATAGACCATCTTGTCACAAAATGTGGCTAAAATTCCACACGACAGTAGTTTGACTGCGTTGTTTACATGTTTACACTCGGAGAACAGCATTCACAGCGGATCTTTCAGTCTATAATATTGTACTGATATTAACATACTGTAAACTAACTTTGCCATCTGAATAAACAAACAAAGACCACTGATGGCTTACTTACCAAATCTGTAGAGACAGGACAATCGACATAAACTAGAGTGGCGTCTGTTTTCTATTTTCAGATGTGAAAAGCTCTCGCGTGAAAAAAAAAAAAGTTCCTTACAAACGCATTTCTGCTGCGTGATTCCAGCCGCACTCACATAGCGGGAAAATGAAAATAAGACCTTCGTTGCAGGACATAAATACAACACTGGCGACCTGTGTCTCCAAACAATTCTTCTTCCACTTGTTTTGGCAACACAACCTGGCGTCTGTCTGCCGTCTGAACACTGCAACAGGTAGAAACAATCTTCAAAGCTATCATGCATATTAATGAAGTTGCTCCGCATACACCATAGAGCAAGCACGCTGATTGGTTTGAACCAAGTCTTTCTCGTGACTTAATGCCGCATGCTCAGAGACGTCACGATGCACTGGCCGGTACAGACATCCACTCTCCACACTGGAATACATGCATGGATCTCATCGGCTTGACACAGCTTCAAAAATTTGTTTCAAACCGGAAGAACGAATTTGCTCGAAATAACACAAAAACAACCAATTTTCACTCTTTAGCCAGTGTCCTAATAGTGTTTATGGCAGCGTGGGACACATATATGACTGTCAACAAATCAAAAAATGTGTTTTGGTGTTTCGTGACCCTTTAAAGTCGCAATGAAACCAAAACGTACTTTTCTCATTTTTATAATTCTCGTAAGTGTTGTCAAAAGCATTGAGTTTGGTACCAATCGGTACTGAAATTTTAAAAACATTCATTTCCCACGAACATTTGAGCACTGTTGAGTGCTTAAACACCATTGATTGGCCATTGTGTTCACATGCTCAACAGAAATGACTGTGATCAGCTGTGAAGGTCATCGATTCATCATTCTTCACCGCTGTTCAGCAAGTGCAAACACAGATACACAGACACTGGAGCATTTCAAAGTCGCGTCAATCAGCTGATCTGTCTTTGAGCTGATATATACGCGATCCACTGATGGAGCGACTGATCTACTTAGCTTTAAACACTTCATGTCCCTGTATCTGTGTTTGCACTCGGTGAAGAGTGGGGTACTGATGACTTTTACGGCCAATCACAGTCATTTCTGTTGAGCACGTGAACACAACGACCAATCCAGTGGTGTTTAAGAACGCGCTTAAATGTTATCAGGAAATGGATGCTTTTAAAACTTCAGTACCGCTTGGTTGTAAAGTCAATACTTCTGACAACTCTAGTTTTTGTTGTAAATGATGTATCTGTGCACTTCCTTATTTTGTCCTTCCTTTCCCCTCAAAACAACTTTCTTCACTTCTTGGTCACATGGAACGCCTTTAGGGCAGGGCTATCAGTCATTTAGGGTGGACCTACCAGTGGGTGTTTCCTTTCTGCCCTGCCTTCATCCATTCATCAGTCTTCCTTCATTTTGTCAGCAACGCCGTCTTTTAACAATCCACTCAGTTCCCAAAGAATGAAATCATGCCCCTCTTTACATTTTTCTAATTTCAGGACTACTTTAAGATGATGTACGTCACCTTAGAGGAAAAAGGGTCAATCTTAACTTTCGTTTCATGTCGGCCTTAAAAAGGGTCACATTTATCTCAAAACCCATTTGAAATTTGAATTATTATACACTTACCGACCACTTTATTAGGTACACTTGTCCAGATGTTTTTTTTTAAAGGAAATTTCTAATCAATCAATCACACTGCAGCAACGTAATGCATTTAGGCATGTAGGCATCGTCCAGACGATCCGCTGCAGTTCAAACTGAGCATCAGAATGGGGAAGAAAGGTGATTTAAGTGACTTTGAACGTGGCACGGTTGTTTGGAGTATTTCAGAAACTGCTGATCTACTGGGATTTTCACGCACAACCATATAGGGTTTACAGAGAATGGTCCGAAAAAAGAGAAAATATCCAGTGAGCGGCAGTTCTGTGGGTGCAAATGCCTTGTTGATGCCAGAGGAGAAAGGCCAGACTGGTTCGAGCTGATAGAAAGGCAACAGTAAGTCAAATAACCACTCGTTACAACCGAGGTATGCAGAAGAGCCTCTCCAACATTGTGTCAACGCCACAGCCTACCTGAGTATTGTTGCTGACCATGACCATCCCTTTATGACCACAGTGTACCCATCTTCTGAAGGCTACTTGTAGCAGGATAACACGCCGTATCATAAACCGCGATTCATCTCAGACTGGTTTCTTGAACACGACAATGAGTTCACTGTACTCAAATGGCCTCCACAGCCACCAGAACTCAATCCAATAGAGCACCTTTGGGATGGCAAATCTGCAGCAAACCAACAAATCTGCAGCAAGTGCTTGATGCTATCATGTCAATATGGAGCAAAATCTCTGAGGAATATTTCCAGTACCTTGTTGAATCTATGCCACGAAGGATTAATGCAGTTTTGAAGGCAAAAGAGGCTTCGACCCGGTACTAGTAAGGTGTACCTAATAAAGTGTCCGGTGACTATACATGGCTATACATTAAAAAATCCTGTAGGTAGTAATCAGGAATTGTGTCAGGGTTATTTGAAGCTCATGTTTGTATAGTTGGCCAAAAAATGTCATAATGAATTAGAGCAATAAATGAACAGATGTTGGGAAAATTATGTTTGTTTACCTTTAAAAAAAAAAAGCATATAGAACACAAAATTGTCTCTATATTTGTAGTATGAGTTGCAAGTTTTGAATTTTTAATCTTTTTGTTTTGTTTTCAGCTGTTCGACGGCCATTTTGACACCAACATTGGCGCCAAAGTAGAAAGTAAAAGCTATGAGAACATCGCAGAGAGGATTGGATGCCAACCAGAGGAAATTATGTTCTTAACCGACGTCACACGAGGTGGGTAAACAACAATTTATCACATGCTCTACTTGTACCATATATTCAAGCATTCCTGATGGAAAACCGTATCGCATTCATGCTACTGTCTTTTTTACTGTTAATATTTTTTAGTACTCTACATCCCAAACCAGATTTCAGATTGTAGGTTTTATGGGTATTATCACAGGGAAGTCGAATTTTTATTGTGGGTAGAATTTTTAACAGTATATAACAAACGGTTTCACTCATTCGAAGTGTCTAAATCAGTGTTTCCCAACCCTGTTCCTGAAGGCACACCAACAGTACACATTTTCAGCCTCTCCCTAATCCAGGGGTGCTCAACCCTGTTCCTGGAGAGCCACCCTCCTGCAGATTTCAGTTGCAACCCATATCAAACACACCTGCCTGTAATTATCAAGTGCTGTTCAGGTCCTAATTAATTGGTTCAGGTGTGTTTGATCAGAGTTGCAACTGAAATCTGCAGGAGGGTGGCTCTCCAGGAACAGGGTTGAGCACCCCTGCCCTAATCAAACACACCTGAATCAGGCCATCAGAACATTAGAAGAGACTCCAAAACCTAAAATGAATGGGTCAGATAAGGGAGACATCCAAACTATGTACTGTTGGTGTGCCTCCAGGAACAGGGTTGGGAACCACTGGTCTTAATTCAGCTTCCTTAAAAGGATAGTTTTTAAATTCTGTGATCATTCACTCAACACTTCTTTCAAACCTTTTGTTTATTTCTTTTAAAGACCAAAGAAGATATTTTGAAACATGTCAGCAACCTGTAACCATTGACTTCCACCGTATTTGTTTTTCCTACTATGAAAGTCAATGGTTACTCATTGGAAATAAACGTGCAGATAAAGCAGCTAAGGAAGCCCGACAGTTGGAAATAACAGAATGTAAAATTCCTGTATCTGATGTGAAACCTATTTTAAATCTCTATATTAATGAGAAACGGCAAATGGAACGGGATGAATGTAAAAACAACAAATTGTGTGAAGTGAATTCATTTATAAATGAAAGAAATAATTACATTTATGAAAGTAGACATAGGGCGCCAGGGTGGCGTAGTGAGTAGCACGTTCGCCTCACAGCAAGAAGGTCACTGGTTCGAGCCCCGGCTGGGTCAGTTGGCATTTCTGTGTGGAGTTTGCATGTTGGTTATGTGGGTTTCCTCCGGGTGCTCCGGTTTCCCCCACAAGTCCAAAGACATGTGGTACAGGTGAATTGGGTGAGCTAAATTGTCTGTAGTGTATGAGTGTGAATGAGAATGTATGGATGTTTACCAGAGATGGGTTGCGGCTGAAAGGGCATCTGCTGCATAAAACAAATGCTGGATAAGTTGGCGGTTCGTTCCGCTGTGGCGACCCCGGATTAATAAAGGGACTAAGCCGACAAGAAAATGAATGAATGAATGAATAAAAAGTAGACATGACCAGGTTGTTCACACGAGATGTAGACTCGGACACTCAAGACTTACACACGCATATTTATTGAAAGGGGAAGAAAAACCTATTTGTGTAACAATATTTTGACGATAAAACTTATTTTAATAGAACGTGTATTTTTAAATGATATTAGAGAGCGTTTTTATTCGGGAAATATTTTAAGTGAAATGTTTGAAAAGGTGCCCTCTGGAGCAATTTTAGAATATTTATTCATTCATTCATTCATTCATTCATTCATTCATTTTCTTGTTGGCTTAGTCCCTTTATTAATCCGGGGTTGCCACAGCGGAATGAACCGCCAACTTATTCAGCATTTTTTTTTACACAGCGGATGCCTTTCCAGCTGCAACCCATCTCTGGGAAACATCCATACACACTCATTCACACACATACACTACAGACAATTTAGCCTACTCAATTCACTTGTACCGCATGTCTTTGGACTTGTGGGGGAAACCGGAGCACCCGGAGGAAACCCACGCAACCACGGGGAGAACATGCAAACTCCACACAGAAATGCCAGCTGACCCAGCCGAGGCTCGAACCAGCGACCTTCTTGCTGTGAGGCGAACGTGCTACTCATTACGCCACCGTAGCACCCTAGAATATTTATATTTAATCAAACTAAAAGATTGTATATGGCTCTTTTCTGTATTTTTGCTATTTGTATGCTCTTGTATGGTTTTAAAAAAAAAAATAATAATAATACTAATATTTTTTTTTACAATGTATGTTTGTTAAGAAATTTATATGATTATATATTGTATATTTAGTATATGTTTTGCCATGAATATAGCCAATGTTGCTGATACGGCATTAAACCTAAATATCGATGGTTATGTAATTTTTAGCTTTCTTCAAAATATCTCCTTGAATAAATAAACTCATAAAGGTTTAGAAACAGTTGGGGGAAGAGTAAATAATGAGTAGATTGTCTTTTTTTTGTGGAGTGAACTAGGCATGGGCCTAGTAAGATTCTGACAGTATGATAACCTTGGATAAAAATATCACGGTTACACGGTATGACAGTATTGTGATTACTGCTCTAAAATATGTTCTTTTTAAATGTCTGGCTAAAAAAACAAAACCTTTTCCCCTTTGAACACAATATCTTTTATTTTGAGAAACATTTCAAATATTTTGGGGCAGTAAACATGTCAGGCTGAATAATTCAAGTGAATCATTGACTTCTGCGGACCTCATTTGATTCAAAAACACAGATTTCTTAACGATTTACACCTAAAATAACTGTAAATAAAAAATCTTACTCATACCTTAGGAACGGTATAGCATAAAATGTTGGCGGTATGAAAACCTTGACTTTTCCATACCGCGGTATACCTTGAAAACGGTTATCGTCCCATGCCTAGAGTGAACTAACCCTTTAACCTCTCCTTCACAGAGGCCAAGGCAGCAGAGGACGCTGGGGTGAACGTGGCTGTCGTAGTAAGACCCGGAAACATGGAGTTAACCGAAGAGGAAAGAGATCATTATAGAATCATCACGTCTTTCAACCAGTTAGAATTGATTGGGAACGTTTGACGGCGCTGGAGTTTACGAATCGGATCATGTGGAAAAACCAGCAGTTATATGACGATATTCTGTTGGACTGAAACTTCAAGACTCCCAGGTGCTTGTTTTTGTTTTTTTTACACTGAAACCCATCTATGATACACCCCGCATTCTCTTTGAATGTTTTATATTCAGTGTTAATGTGTAGCATATGGCATATTCGTGTCAGGATATTATATTTTTTGTCTCCCACATGTGCAGTGATCAAATTGTACCTCATGTCAAACCCGCTCCTATAAACCTCGATATTAAATGTTGTTGTAAAATGTTTATTCCAAAAAAGACACGTCTAAGAAATCACATTTAGATACACCAACACCTGAAAACAGATGTTTGTTTCAGTAACAAAATACAGAATCATGAGCAAATGTCAAGAGATGTTTAACATCGATATTGAACATCCAGTCTGAAATGCTGCATAGCGTCCTTTAAAATGAACCCTGGGTTTATATAATGGGAATTATGTTTCATACAGTGTAGCTGAAAACCCATGAAAGATTTACGTTGTTTTAGGAAGAATACTCAATAGTGTACATATTTTGGCCGAGTGAAGGTGTCGTTATTTTAAATGCGCATCTCAATGGACTGCAACTCATCAGGGAAAATAAAATCAGAGGTTAACATAAAAAATGATGGTAAATTCCATATTAAATCAACGAAAAATGGCTGTTAATTTCTATATTGTTTGTTTTAAGTTATTCAATCATTCTTTTTAAGTTAATACAGTTGTTTTGGTAATCTTGCGTAAAAAATCTGACCGCTTGCATCTGCTTTGAAATGACAGTCCTTCTCTGATGATATCAGTTTGACAGATTGGGCAAAATATGCGTAGCCACGGCCATCCAACCGTTAGTTTGCTGCAAGTGAAAGACGAGAGGAGCTCTAAAATAAACCCCGCGCCCTACACAATGTTCAGTTTCACTTGGAAGTGTCATAATTCTGAAATAAAAGACTACAGCAACTATTTTGGTAGTTTTTTTTTTCTTTTGCCTTCGTTGTGATGGGAGAATAGTTAGTCAGAATACAATGTTGGAGAGAGAGAGAATGAGATTTGTTTGATTGTAGCCACGGTTTGGTCAAATTTTGGAAATCCTAAAAGATTTAGGCTAAAATCTGATATCTCATCTTTTTTTAGACATTCCTCGACAGCCGATTAATGGCTATTGTTAGCAAATTTTCCTTTTGATGATATTGTCAGAATTTTTGCTGCTTTCTTGCATTGTGACAAACTACGACTAGTAACAAAAATGTACAAAAATAAAAAAA
>CAIGQQ010001484.1:0-17759 GCA_903798035.1 Danio albolineatus | reverse complement strand
ATATTGGTGGTGAAAAAGATTGTTTGCCCCTTACTGATTTTTTATTTTTTCAGATCATCAAACACATTTAAATATTATTCACACATAATACAAGTAAACACATCACGCAGTCTTTAACTTAAGGTTTTTATTATTAAGGGAAAACAAAATACTACATAGCGCTGTGTGAATAAGTGTCTGCCCCCTAAACCCAATTATTGGTAGGTCCACCGTTAGCAGCAACAACTGCAATCAAGCATTTTTCGATAACTTGTAGAGTTTTTTTTTAACTCAGCAGCCACATTGGAGGGTTTTCGAGCATGGACCACCTTTTTAAGGACATGCAACAGCATCTCATTTGGGTTCAGGTCAGGACTTTGACTAGGTCAATCCAAGTTTTCATTTTGTTTTTCTACTGCCATTCAGAAGTCACTATATGTATACCTTCTTAGAATCAGCTTGGACCTGTTTACCTTAATATAATTATTATTTAATTATTATTAATATAATAATATTTAATTATTTTATTTTCAGCTTAGTCAGCGTTTGAACTGCCATCCAGCATGTTTTTACACAGCGGATGCCCTTCCAGCTGCAACCCATTACTGGGAAACACCCATAAACACTTATTCCCACACATACACTATGGACAATTTAGCCTACCCAATTCACCTGTACCACGTCTTTGGACTTGTGGGGGAAACCGGAGCACCCGGAGGAAACCCACATGAACACGAGGAGAACATGCAAACTCCATACAGAAATGCCAACTGACCCACCCGAGGCTTAATCGAGCGACCTTCTTGCTGTGAGGTGAGCATGCTACTCACTGCGCCACCGTGATGCCCTATTTTTAATATTTAACGTAATAATTATTTTATTGTAATGTTATGATGTGTAAATTTTGTAAAGCTGCTTGGGTGTAATAATTATTCTGAAAATCACTATACAGATAAACTTGAATTTAACTGAATTATGGCATAGATCCAACAAGAAGCTGGAAATATTCAACAAAGATTTTGGTCCATATTGCCATGATTATATCACACAGTTGCTGCAGATTTGTCAGGTGAACGTCCATGCTTACTAAACCCCACATCCCAATGTTCTGTTGAGATGTAGTGACTCTGGAGACCATTAGTATATATTGAACTCATTGTCACCTTTGAGAGTGATTTAAGCTTTGTGAAGATGTGGACATTGTGTGGCCATAAAGGGATGGACATGACTAGCAATAATATTTAAGTAGCCTGCGGCATTTAAACAATCAATACCTTAGTGATCCAATTTTGGTGAGTCTGTGTGATTTGTAGCCTCAGTTTGTTGCTATTTGACACTAGAGTGCTCTTCTGCTGTTGTAGCTCATTTGCTTCAAGGTTTAATCTCCTTTACAAATGCTCTTCTGGAGATCTCAGTTGTGACCTGTGGTTATTTGCTGTATTTTACTGTTGCCTTTCCATCAGCTCAAACCAATCTGGCCATTCTCCTCCTACCTCTGGCATCAACAAGACATTTTCACCAACAGAAATGCTGATCATGGATATTTTCTCTTTTATTTTGGCATTCTTTGTAAACCCTAAGGATGATTGTGCATGAAAATTACAGTAGATCAGCATTTTCTGTAAATTCTCAGATCAGCCCATCTGGCTTCGAAAATAACTTTAGTCAAGGGTCTGAGGCTCATTTTGAACTTTAGCAGATTGGTAGACCCTAGAGTTGCTGCATGTGATTGGACATGTGATGTTTACTCACAGTGAGTGTATGTTGTTGACATGATTGATGGGTTAAATTAACTTTTGCTGCATGTGTTGATCTTGGCTATTGCTATTCATTTTATAAACTGATGCATTATGTGCTAAAGATGTATACATTATTCCAAACAAGTTATGTCTCTGCACAGACTCTGCACAGTACAGAATGTTCATCTTTACTCCCCAATATGTGGCTAAGTCAGGCCACATTTTTCTGCCATTAGGAAATTGTACTTAATGTACCAATAAGTTTGACTGAGAATCAATCATTCAACAGTTCTGCTTTGGGAAAAAGTACCTGTTTTATTTGTTGAAGTTAAAGACATAGATCACCCAGTAAAGAAAATGTGCTCACCGTTTCACACTCGTGGTTATAAATGTTTATGTACAAAGGAAAATAATCTGAAGAATGTTAGAAACCAGCTATTGACATCCATAGTAGAAACAAAAATGCGTTTGTTTACTATTTTTTAATATATCTTTCTTTATTTTCAACAAAAGAAAATAATTAAATGTCAAAAAGCCTAAATGATGACCGAATTTTCATTTTGGGGTGAACTATTCCTTTAACTGAGCAGAAAATGGACAAAGCCATGGGTAAAACCATGCTCAGTGTTCTTCAGTAATAACAGTTGACCTAAATAAACATCACAAAGTAAAAGTTCACAAAGTTCCTCAATGCCAATGATAGACAGTAATGTACAGCGTGTGACTAGCAAAATGCCAAGTCATGGAAACAGTTCATCCTTTTATCTGTCAGAGTTTCCAAAAGGGTCACGCACATGTTAACCCACTTAATTGCTAGTAACCTTGTTGGCACAGCAGCATTTAGCAGGTATCAACCGGCATATCCTGCTAGAGCTTGAGCTTTGTTAAACGCTTACACAGCAAGGTCAGCTGGAGCTGGAGGTTCAGATCTCAATATCAGGGCAGAAGAGCTTAACCCATTTTTAAAAAAAAAAACAATTCTTATTATATCACCTGAGAAAAAGAAGTGTGTTTGTGTGTGAACTGTGATCTTATAGCACTCTCTGCAGCACTGGCAGTCTGTCCTGGTTCACAGTGCTTTTAAAGTCTAGACTGAAAGAAAGAGACTTGTTCTGTCTAAGTATTCCTGTTCTGGGACAGAGACCTCAGCGGCGGAAAATAGTGTCACTGGTGTGTTATATTTCCACTAACTGACAGTCTACAACTGTGTACAGAGTTTTAGATGTATCTTTACTGGTATTGTTTATATATAGTAATTTTTTTATGATAGAAATGAATATGTTATCTTTCCTTATGTTAAGGATGTGTACTTTTGGCATAGGAAGATAAATGTGTAACATCTAAGCCAGTGTTTCCCAAGCCTGTTCCTGAAGGTACACCAACAGTACAGATTTTCCACCTCTTCCTAATCAAACACACTTGAATCAACTCATCTGAACATTAGAAGAGACTCCAAAACCTGAAATGAATGGGTCAGATAAGGGAGGCATGCAGAATATACTGTTAGTGTGCCTCTAGGAACATGGTTGGGAAACACTGATCTAGGCATCTAGGTATACCTCAACCAACGTGCATTTGTTGATGTGTTCGATCTAGCACATTTTTTTGTTTAGACTCTTGTAGGTTGAGTTATGCCAACATTTTAAATATTGACCTTTTCATTGTAAAACTTATAGCATATAAACCATAGCAGTGCTAATCGTGCTGTAATAATATTTTCTGTGTTTTTGAAATTTTTCAAGCGCACTTGGCTGGTGTGTTGCTGTCCTCATTGCTGAAACAAGAGCACAGGACTGCTGTGTGCGTTATACACATAAATACACACTCTCCAGTCACGACTACTGCTAACAGTTGTGATGAATACATTTTCTCATACAGCACATGTACAGAGTTAACAATTCTGTAATCACCTAAATCCATTCCTCATTTTTTGGGGGGGGTTTGTTCACATCAAAAATACAAGTCACAACTATTATTTAGGATGGTGTAATTTCAGGTTTTTATTATGATAATTAGAATTTTGACTATGTTAGAGAGTCAACATTTTTGCTCATTTTACTCATAACTGCGAGTTGCAATATTATATTATTAATGACAAAATTGTTCTTGATAGAGTTGCGGTCACCTGTTGCATCTTTTGGTTGTCAGTGGAATCGTTCATCCAAAAATTAAATTTGACTAACCTTTAAGTAGTCCAAAGTCTCTATGAATATTTTTTTTTAATTATGTTTTACATTAAAGAGGATATGAAGAATATAGGAAACTGGTAACGACTGACATCTATTGTAGGAAAAATAAAAATAATTGTTTATTTTTGGCTATTGGTTTTCAACATTTATCAGAATGTGTATTTTTTGCATTCAACAGAAAGAAAAAAAAAACTCAAACTCAATTTTCATTGTTTGTTTGTTCATTTTTTTGTTTATTCAATTATTCTTGATAGGCCTCTCACTTGCAGTCCTCTTTGCATCCATTGGTTGTCAATGGGATATTTCTTCAGAAAATGAAAATGTACTTGCTCTCAAGTAGTCCCAGACTTTTATAAATTTATTTTTTGTTGTTGTTGAACAATAAAGAAGATTTTGAGGAATTTAGTAGAAGTGTTAACAACTGGCATCCATTCTTTCATTCATTTTCTTTTTGATTTAGTCCCTTTATTAATATTGGGTTGCCACAGCGGAATGAACCGCCATCCCATTCAGCACACGTTCCACGCAGCAGATGCGCTTCCAGCTGCAACCCATCTCTGGGAAACATCCACACACACTCATTCACAGTCTTCACAGGAAACCAAAGCACCCAGAGGAAACCCTCGCCAAAATGGGTAGAACATGCAAACTCCACACAGAAATGCCAATTGACCCAGCAGGAACTCAAACCAGCAACTTCTTGCTGTGAGGCGACAGTGCTAACCAATGAGCCACCATGCCGCCCTATTGTATTTATTAATTTAGTTTTATATGCTTGAAAATAAAATAAAGTCTAAAGTCTGTACATGCTCATCACAGTCATCTATAACGATTATATGCTTATCACCATATTAGAAAACCAAATTCATAAACCTCATGATTTCAGCATGTAAAAACGCATCCTCATAGAACTTTATTTTTCTAAGATCGGCTACTGCACACGACATGGACCCAGCAAAAAATAAAACTGCTTTGTACATTTTTAACATTTGTGTAATTGATGTACCGTTACCTTTGAATGCATGTTTGCTTTTCACTTTTGCATTTACACTGCATGGTTCAAGATAGGGCTGTGCGATTTGGGGAAAATATCTAATTGCGATTTTTTTTTTTTTTATTATAATTTTTTTTAATATATTGCAATTTCTATTTGATTTGCGATTTTATTCTAGTTAAGCTTCAGCTCAATCACACTCCTAATATAGCCACCTGTGGTGCTTTTTTAGGTGCTGGTTGTTGTATTTCGAGCTGGAAACGATTCTGCAACAGCTCTTACAAATGACCTGTTTTTGTTCTGTGTCTGTGACTTTGAAACCGAAATATTCCCATATTACCAACGTGCTGTTTTTCTTTGATATTAATTAGTCTATTAATGTTTTTGAAGCAGCAGACGCCATCATCTTACTCCTCTGCGTTTTCCTATTTGTTTGTTTTTTTATTGTGGGCATTCCGCATAGTTCTGTTGCAGTATTCTGATTGGGCAGAAAGAAAGTGTGCTCACTTAATTGGCTAGTAAGACGGCAGTCATGCATTTGCTCTGGGTGGGGGAAATTAAATAATATTCATATCGCAGCCTCGTTAGCTAATCGCAACGTATTAAATGGCAATTGCAATTCGATTTCGTCTAATTGCACAACCCTAGTGACGCCCTATATATATTATTTTGCATTAAACAGAAAAAAGAAACTCAAACTAAAAAAAAAATAATTTTGTGTGAAGTTTGCCTTTAATTCTGAGTAGCTTTTTTTATTTTGGTTGTTTTCTTTCTAAGAATATTTCAGTCTTAGATTTTTATATTAGCATTGTACATGAATTCTTGCATTATTGACTGTGACTTTGTTTGCAATGGAGCAGTATTAAGAGTTATCAGTGCATTGCTGTAGTGCATTGTTTGTATTTGTACAATGCGGGATACTACACTACATGCATGTCCTCTGGTCTTTTGCTGGTTCATACTTTCACTCCGCTGTATGAGTGGATGAATGCAGATGGTGGTCTCATCTGGTAGAGCCTCTGCCAGGAAAACTCCCCCTCTCCTCCACTAAATACCAGCCTACGTCAACCGGCAGAGCTTAACTCAGGAAGGGGCTTCTCCAGAATACCATCATTTCGAGAGCCGGGGTATTATCCACCACCTGATGACCATGCATGGGATTTTGTGATGGATGAGTAGTTAAGAATAGCAGTGGTCTATTCTTCTTGTCTGTGAGCTGGCAGAATACAGTTTCAAACAGATTTCACTCTAATAAGTTCTGCAAATAAAACTAAAGACAAGGCAAATAATACACTGAACTCAGTGTGAAACTTTAAAGGTGAAAAGCTCATTAAAGGGAACCTATTTACCCCTTTTTCAAGATTTAAGATAAGTCTTTTATGTCTCCAGAATGTGTCTGTAAAGTTTCAACTCAAAACACGCATCAGATTATTTATTATACCTTTCAGAATGTTGAAATTTTCGTCTCTCAGCACAATATAGCTGTTTTTGTTGCCTGTGTCTTTAATGCTAGTTCTCCCCACCCACTGTCCCCACCTGCATGTCAGAGTGTGCCTCATTCTCCGGCTGCGTGCATCAGATAAACAGCACAGTGACAGACATGAAGGAAGCAGATCTCACATAACGTTTGTGAGAAATACTGATTATTTGATGTATTTGTTATGGAGTTAATTCAAGCCATTTTGTGACGATGAGCCACACACAATGCCGTTACAAAGTTCATGCACACACACATCCACACACCGCACGCACATTTAACTTTGCACAAATGTGACAAGATGCATGTTAATATCCACTGCTGTATGGATTTTTATTATGTTAATGTACAAAATAAACCTGATTTAAAGTCCACAAACTGGGATTGAAGCGTCGTAATTGACATGCAGCTGTGGTGATAAAGACGGTCAAATTGCTGTAATTTATTACAAACATGCACTGTTTAAAAGTGTTTTAAACTTGTAACAGTCATTCTTGATTGATGGCATTTGATGATGATTGATGATCACAGAGAGCCGAACAGATCTTTTAATCCCAGTTGCTTTGCGCACGTCCAGTCTTGTTGATATGATTATACGCGTTACTACGGAGACCTGTTAATACACGGCTGTCAATCAATTCAGTGGGCAGGAAAACCGCACTTCTACATCATGTTGCGATGGGCCTCAAAATGGGAAGGATTTGGATCCTATTTTAATGTCAGGAAATTTAAAAAAAAGAGACTTATTGTCTTTATACCACCCCAACATGACTGTGGACACACTATACCTACACACAGTTCTGTCTAAGCAGCTTACAAAAGATGATTTCATCATAGATGCCCTTTAAATCTTTGTTTTCGCTACTACTTTGAAAAATAATGCATGGCATCAAAATGGTTTTGTCAGTTCAATCAATGCTAAAACAAGTGTGAGGACACGATTTTAAATGTTATGAGCTTGTCTATTTTTTTTCTTCTTCTTTTTTTTGGCCCTATATAGAGGATGTCAAAAACACATCAGATCTGATTGCTTTTGTAGTGTAAATGCTCATGTAGTCAAAGGCTCATCTTAATGTGATCTATAATGTGCCAAAAAATGTAGATTACAATCAAAATTATAGTAGCTATCCATGTTTTTTTTATTTGTTTTCTTGCTCGCTTGTAAGCAGCATACAAATTGTGTGTTTATTCAATAGCACTTCTGTGTTGTAATGAGCACTACTACAAAAGTGACGTAGAACATCAAATAAGACTGAAGGGTCTTGAAGAAAACATTGTTAATTGTTTCATTCCTTGATGCTGATTGGTCAACAAATGCATTTTATGATACAGCACAACTACATTTTAAATGCTTCACTTAATCATGGTTCTATGTTTTACTGTGCCACACTTTTAATAACATACAAAATAAATTGAATGTCACAACTCTACCATAGATTTATTAATTTTAAGCAAAATTAACTATTTGTTATTTATTTACAAATTAATAATCTTAATAATGTGCAGTCTATAGGTCAGGGGTCACCAAACTTGTTCCTGGAGGGCCGGTGTCCTGCAGATTTGAGCTCCAACCCTAATCAAACACACCTGAACAAGTTAAACAAGGTCTTACTAGGTATACTTGAAACATGAAGGCAGGTGTGTTGAGGCAAGTTAGAGCTAAAACCTGCAGGGACACTGGCCCTCCAGGACCGAGATTGGTGACCCCTGATATAGGTGTTTATATGTATACAAATTCGAACATTACATATAATCTCATTTAAGTGTACACTGTAAAGTTTAATGACACAATACACCCACATACTGTAGCACTTACATCCTCTTGCATGTAATTATATATTAATGCAGTGCATTATCACTGCAGTTTATTGAAACAATAGAAACAAATGAGTGCAGTCCTGGTGTTTGCTCTCATAACTACGCACTTACTCGGCGCTTAAAAGACTGGTAGACGGATCATTAACATCTCGCTCTCTATGTGTAGCATGTTTGTTTGTGTACTGTATATGGAGTCCTTGAATATATAGAAGCAGTTCTTAAGCTGCAAATGAACACACACTGGAGAGTCTTCAGCTCCTGACTCATCAAGTCTCCCACAGGAATAAATAGTGAATAGACCTTAATGAAGTTCTCCGCTCATTGAGCTCTCTGTCAGCTCCCTCTTTCTTTCTCAACCATTACACCCCGGGAACTCTCAGCTCACATACACAATATATATCTGACGTCTGTGAACGTGACTCAGTGCCCGTGAGTCATTCTAAGAGCAAGGATAAAAAGAGTAGAGAAAGTTGCATTGAGATGTTAAAAAGGCTTAAACAGAAACTGGAGGCAGAGTTGGGGGCTGGTTAGGTCAGTTGACTTTTAAAGTGGTCTCTGGAGAAGTTTGTCGCACCTATTTTTGCACCCATATTAATACGTTTCCAGCATTCACACTTAGAAGTTTTGCAGACGGGATGCTGAAGGGGGAGTTTGAGATATTTTAGGCTTCTGAAGCCAGCAGCAAACAGCTTAAAAATACATAATAAACATTGGCTGAAAAAATAGCGTTTTTAAACAAACTGACATTTGAAAAAGTCTTCATTAGAGTTTGTTCTTTAAATTTAATCCCAATATTAAAGCCACTGTTTATAGTCACACACTTCAGTTTGCCTGATTTTCTACATAGTGTTGTTTTCTCATTCACAATATTTAAGTTTATTATTAAGTTTAACACTTTCTAGGGTTGCATGAATAATCAAGGTCATGATTCTACCAATTCTATCAATTAATTAATCACGGTCATCTGCTAATTTGGCAATAACTGTAATGAAATAATTTACCAGTATGTTGGATGCCAGTTTGTATTCCGATCACGATCACCAGACTTGCAGATTGCTGGTAAACATGCATCATCACCCAGGCTACAATTCTGTCAGCTTTTGAACTACAACTCCTGTCATGCACCTCACACACACCTGTTCCAGTTCACCAATGATTACACACAGCTGGGAGCTACTCAAGGACTAATGACACAGATTATTTATACAGCTTACACTCCTTGCTAAAGCTGCGTTCACACTAGAGTTTGTGCTTGTGAAATTCTGTCATATGGCAATGCGAAAAGGGGTGAGATTAAACAAGATAATTAGACATTAAAAAAGGCAAGCGTTTGGTCGATTTTTTTCAATTTTTTTGTACACTGAGGTTATGTTTTGATCTTCGATTGGTCTTATACAGCCACGTGATGTGATTTCACAGGTCAGAGTTCATCAAGCTTGAACTTTCCAATGCAGCAAACTGTGAGACTTGTCGCACAAGCTTGCGTTTAAGGTCTGCCGCAGCCACATGCGTTTGATTGGAAGTCTATGGGCGAAGAGTGACCGCAGCTTGAGTCTTGTTGGTTAATTCCTGTAACATTCCGAATCGTTTCCTGTTTTTGTTCTTTCCGTGTTCCGTGACCCTTGCCTTGTCTTATTGTTTGCCGCCTGTATTGACCTTATTGCCTGAGACCTCGTCTACACTTCTGGATTGCCCTCATGCTTCTGTTTGTTCCCGTTGACCACTGCTTGTTTGACTATTCTAAATAAAGCTGCACATGGGTCCTCTCTCTGTTGTCACCTGGCTTCCTGGTTACAACAAGACCACTTACACTGTTAGCATAAATTTCTGAGCAAATCTCACTAACAAACTGTAATAAATAAAATATGACTGTATTGTTTCATTGTGGTTTCAGAACAAATTTAGTTTTGCAACAACTATGCCAAAAAGTCCTTTTTAAATTTATTTTATTTTATTTTAAATAATTTTCTTTTCTTTTCTTTTATTTTTTGTTGAACTGAAACATTCAACATTATGATATGTTAATGTGCAGTAAGCCTGAAAATACTTCAGCTCTCCATATCACTGAACACTTTAGAATTTTTATCAACCAATCATGATCAAGCATTCAACAGCCTTACAGTATAACCGTGTTGAAGACAACTATTTAAAAAATAAATAAATAAAAGTGTCAAATCAAATCAGTCAATCTGATAAACCAGACCAGTAAAAGCCTTTCAGAGCAAATGGGTCCCATAAATATTCACCATAAATACAGGTCAAAGGATTAGTTGACCCAAAAATGAAAATTATTTGATCAATTTGTCACCCTCATATTGTTTCAATCTCCTAAAACACATTCATTTATCGTCTGAACACAAATTACTGTAGGATATTTTAGATTAAAGCCGAGAGCTCCCTCATCCTCCATAGGCAGAAATGGTTACGAGAAAGTACAGAAAAGGAACCAAAAATGTGTCCATGTGACTACAGTGGTTGAACTAATCATACAAAGCATCAGGTCAGGGTACATGTTTACTATGGGTAGTGAGTCTAAAGACAGTACAGCGTACTACCCATAGTAAACACACATTGACGACCTGACAAGTAGGAGAATATGTCAGCAAACAAAGTATATTTACAGTTTGTTTGTTTTTTTTGGCACACAAAAGTGTCTATGGAGCCTTGTATGATTACAGTTGAACCACTGAAGTCACATAGAGCAGTGGTTCTCAAACTGTGATATGCGTACCACTAGTGGTACACAAGCTTCCTTCTAGTGGTACGCGGAGGAATTACTGAATAATCAAAGTTAAAAAATAAACACACTTTTAACCCTTCGAGGCGTACGATAACGCCGATGTGATCAGTAAAATGATTTTAATAGGCTAAACCTTTTATTTAAGTGGATGACAATAATAAATATTGTTAATTAGAATAATTAATCTGCCTCGTTTTTTAACTGTGCAGTGCTGTAGCTGCTTCATTAGGCCTACTACGCTACTGTACTTCAATACCAGTTATTATGGTGGTACTTGGAGAGACAATTTTTTTCTGAGGTGGTACTTGGTGAAAAAAGCTTTAGAACTACTGACATAGAGTGTTTTGGCCATGTTTTAATTCCTTTTCTAGACTTTGAACATTTCGTGACCATTGGTGTAAACTGTAAAAAAATGCTGAGTTCCACACAATCGATTTGTGTTGGGAAAACACAAAGGAATTAATGAACCTATAAGTTTTTACAAATGTAAGTGGATTGAACACAAAACAATGAAGTTGTCCCAAAAACAACCTCGTGAATGGTGTTGTTTCAGTTCATTTTATGTATGTAGTTTGAACAAACAGTAAACCTCATGTTTTGAGTGAGTATGGAGGATGAGGGAGCTCTCAGATTTCATCTAAAAAAAAAATGTCATTTTTGTATGAACTAATCCTTTAATATCTCAGGAACAGAAGGGAAAATAATTATAGCGGTCTGTACATTTAGTTCAGGTTTCTTTAATTAAACATCTGCTCTCATGTTTGTCACATCTAAGCTGTCACATTTGTAGTATTTGACTAATAGGCAGGTGTTGCACATGCCAGCGTGTTGCTTCAGCTCTGACTGGTGGTCTCCATTTCTCCGCCCCCTGTGTGTGGCTCCTCCCCCAGGCTCTCTCCCTCTGCAGTGAACGTGTGTGGCATTTTGAGCACAGTCGCGGCAGCAGGTGGAGATGACATCATCTGCACTGCAGCAAGACTGCAGCACTGTGTCTGAACAAAGACATGTCAACGCTGCTGCTAACTGCTGCTGCCGCACGGCCTCTCGCTCTGTCTCTCTTCGCATCTTTAGCCTCTAGGTAGCTTACTTGCCATCTGTTTCTTTCTATCTCTCTTTGACTCTGTCTGAATAAAGTTTTAACACTGAGCGCAGACAGATTGATTCAGTAAGTCACAGTTTAAACAAACATAAAAATCCAAGTCCTCACACAATAGGGTTTATTAATGGTGGTTGTTAAGGCTTTGCGGCTGGGTTAAGAGATTTGAATCATTCCCTGAAGTATTAAATGAACAGAATGAATGAATAGAGGAGGATTTTCACCTAGCAGTGCTGTAGCAAACATTAGCATACCTTAGTAATTTCATAGCTACACGCTACATCCTCTCTAGCAACAGCTTAGCAACACTCTGCCAACTAGAGCCCCCCAGAATCGTGATTGCGAATTTGGCAAGTTTCAAACTGCATCTTTTGACTTTGACTAGTAAGCAACATCTCGCAGCTTCACAAAGCACCCTTGAAACTACACAGTAAGGGATATTTGCAACAAATCAGGACAACATACCATATGTTATTGTTACTTTAATTTCTAAAATAATTTTTATTTATGTAAGTTCAATTTAAATTTTAGGTTTTAATCATTTTATTTTATTTTAGCATTTATTTATTTGTGTTTGTGTTTGTGTTTTAGTTTTAGCCATTTTAGTTGTTTCAGCCACGTGAACATGTTTATTATTAATTACATCATTAAGTGAACTGCAGCCATCAGCTAAATGCTTAACTGGTATCATATCATCAGATGAGGTAATTAGTCATTATAGTTTGATCATAAAGTATATTTGACATTTTACATATTGCCGTAGAACAGAATAGAGGCTCTCAGGCTCTTTTGAATTGAAAAAAAGTAAAAGATCTGCATATATAATTTAGACAGTTGAGGATGTTTAGTGATGCCTTTTATCATTATAGGTTATTCATATGAATTATTCTTTTTTAAGCAAAGAAATTTTCACAGTATTTCCTATAATATTTTTTCTTATTTGTTTTAGTTTGGCTCGAATAAAAGCAGATATTAAAAAAAAAATATTGACCCTGAAATATATATATATATAATTACCTCCTTAAGTAATCGTTTTTTCCATTGGCTACATAACAACCCAGGGGCGCCACTAGCAATTTTGGGCCCCATGAAAAAACATGAGGATGGGCCCCCTACTATCAAGCTAGCTATCCAAACTCCTTGTCTGCAATGAAGTTATACTGACGTATGCATTTTATTATTGATTTTGTCCACTAATTATCAGTATTTAGTAAGAGAACAGCCATGACTGTAGCTAGCAGACGATTTATTGTTCAAATGTAAATGTAGCACAAAAGAAGCAACAGTAATCAAATATTCACTGAAAATTCTACATTTCTAAACATAAAAAACACCAATGTGTCACTATTTAAATAACTGTACTGCAATAGTGTCTCATACAATGTGCAATACACTTTGATTGAGCAAGAAGGCCACGTTTCCACGTATGGCACTTGAAATTTAAGCCACTGTCAGGTTAATCAACAGACCGTTTCAACTGTATTTATGTTGTTTAATTTGGTTTGCAGTGTGCTGGATTTTGCACTCTGTTATTATAAATTTGTTTAATTTTTTTGATTGTGGATTTTGTCGGCAAGAAGGCCAGGGTTTTGCCATTGTCAGTTCAAACAAAAGAACATTTATTATTTATGGGTCTCATTTTAATATAAGTTTGTGTCTTATTGATTTAGTGTATAGTGTGTCATTTGGGATGCAGCTAATGAAATAAATAACCAAAATACCAAATATTACCTGCATGAGTATAACCGTATTCATCATCGGGAGGCGCTATAATCACTCTCATAGGATAATACTGCTTTCACAGTCCAACATAAATAAAGTTATCCAACATGTGCTCCTGATGGCTCCGCCCCTTCCGTTACGTGCGCAAAGCTGCGGTCGTCAAGTGTGTGAAGTGTCTATCATTACACACTTCATGTTCCCTGCAGAATGAGTGCATCATCTGGGTAATTAAAGTGCACTTATTATTTGTAGAGTTTTCAGTGTGAACTCACTGCACACTATTTATACTACAAAATGGCGTGGAATAGTGCATAAGTATGCGATTTGGGTCGCAGCTGATATTAACCTCAAGGACATCGCTGCTTTCAGTTTACCTGACGATCGCCCTCAACTCTCTTCCCGCTACTGACGGACTGAACCATACAGTGAAAGGAGGGTGGTGCAATTTGACAGTGACAGATGTGACAGACACAAGGGGCAGATATAAGCTGTATTTTTATTTTTTATTTTTTAATAAATTGTTTTACTTGTACTTTAAAGATACATTCATAATTTATATTACAATATAGTACTGTTGTTAATTATAAAACAGATCTCTGTGGGCCCCCTAAAGTGCATGGGCCCTTAGAATCGTCCTAACTTTCCCCACCTTAACGGCGCCTCTGTAACAACCCACTGCTGTCTAATGACTTGCCTAATTAAACTAACTTGCATAGTTATCAGAATAAACCCAGTTAAGCATTTCAGTGGGGTATATGCACACAGACTTTTGATTTCAGCCAGACAGCCTGAGCACTTCGGGTGAATCTTTTAATCATAAAATCGCCATGTTTAAAGTCTGATTTCTTTCAAAATAAGTGAACTTCACTGTCTGATAGATATCCGATATGAAGTGGGCCTCAGACAGGACAAGGGGCGCTGCATTAAACTCCATTTTCCATGTTTTAAAATTTTTTTTACCCCAGTATTTTCAGTGAAGTTTCTGCGCTCGTCTGCTGCTCCTGACAGTGCTAGTTTACACAGTCTTTCATCAAGTTTTACCCTTCAACAACTAAATGAATGCTTAAGTCTATTTAACTGAATGTATTGTAATTGCACTACAACATGGATGCTGTTAAAGAAACTTTATGAAATTTAAAATAGTCACATTAAGCTTTCACCCGGAAGTTCATCATTGTGCATATACGCCCCATTGCACTTTAAGCTCAATACTAATTTCTTGCAAAATAATTAGAAAAATATGATGTACTTTTATTATGACAAAAAAACTTATTCATACATTTATTCATTTTCCTTTAGCACAGTCCCTTTATTCATCAGGGGTTGCCACAGCGGAATGAACCGCCAACTTATCCAGCATGTGCTTTACACAGCTATTGCACTTCCAGTTGCAACCCAGTACTGGGAAACACCCATACACTCTTATTCACACTACAGCCATTTTAGCTTATTCTATATGCCTATAGTGCATGTCTTTGGTTTGTGGGGGAAACTGGAGCACCGGAGGAAATCCACACAAACACGGGGAGAACATGCAAACCACACAGCCGGGACTCGAACCAGCAACCTTCTTGCTATGAGGAAACATTGCTAACCACTTAGCCACCCAAGACGAAAGTTAGTTAAAACAAAGAAATTGTTATTAAAACAATCATGTTTAAAAATGTGGAGAAATTGGGATAATTATTTAAATTTTTAACAGTTTTAAATGACAAACGCATCAACAGTGGCCCAATAAGGGTCTATGACACATGTTGCCTTGTTTAGCATTCAGTATAATACTCCACAATCTATTTCAATAAATGATTTGGTGTCCTTTTGGCAGCCAGACTCTCACAGAGTTGTAAAACAGTGTGATTTTATGTACATGACCTCTAAATGCCTCTTCTGGAATTTCACACAGTGGTGTTTTCGCTGTTCATGGTCCTCTGGAGTAAGCAAATGTTTTTCTTCAGCTTAAAAGACATAAGTATTGCTTACAGATATTTGTTTCATGTTCTTGCACTAATGCCATCCCTCAATGTGCCTCGTGGTTCATCAGTAAATCGACACTGGAGCAAACCGCAGCCCAGCATGCCCTTGTCGCTTGGTTACCATGTAGCAGCAGGTTGCCACAGAAACAGGCTTATAAGTGAGAAGCACATACAGTTTTCAGTGCTGGTGCTGTAGTTCACCTGTGCTCATCTTCCACATCTGCATGCTCAGCGTGTCTGATCGACAGATTACATGCACATGTTTACTGTCAGGCAGGGAGCTGGTTTTAAATTTCCACTATTGCAAACACTTCTGTCTGGATGTGGGTTATAAAGTAACTTTCTTAGTATTTCACTCATCCTGCACCCTAACAAATATTAAGGTCCTCCTGAAATCAAAATGTTATAAATAAGTAAATAAGTGCTCCAAAATAGGCATAGGATGATTCAAGGTATACCGCTGTTCGGAAAAGTAAGGTTTTAAAGTTAGGTTATAAACCGCCTACATTTTCTGCTATACTGTTCATATGGTATATGTAAGATTTTTTTTTTAAATACTTTATTTTTATTCGTTTTTGTTTTTTTTAGGAAGAAGGAAAAGAAAAAAATATATAAAAATACAAATAATAAATAAAATTAAATAATAATAAAATAAAAATACAATAACACATCGAACTGAATGAATAGTTGACTGGTCACGTATTTCCTTACAGGTCACATTAAAAAATACATACAAGGATCAGTTTACACTGTGTACAGGCATAAGAACAATCCATTTCTTCCAATATTGCAGGTATTTGTCCATTTGTAGTTTTAAAGAAAAAGTCATCCTCTCCATATTTTGAACACTAGATACAATAGCCAACCATTCAGATTTTGTAGGGGGGTCGAGTTGTAGCCACTTTCGAGTTACTGTTTTCTTACTGGTTGCTAGAAGTATTTTAGTAAATATTTTTCTTTTACCATTAAGTTAGCTTCAATATTTCCCAGGTAAATTGTTGTAAAGGAAGAGTCCACTCTATCACCAAAAATGTTTTGTATTACTTGTATTACATCCTGCCAGTAAGACTGAATGGCTGGGCAACTCCAAAATATATGAAAATGGTTTGCTGATTCCTCCCCACATTTCCTCCAGCACTGTACCCTGTCCTTCTCCCTTGTTTGCATGCATGCTAACTTGGGGGTTATAAAGTATCTGGTAAGATTCCTCCAGCAAAAATCTCGCCACATACCAGAGCTGGAAGAAATGGCCTGTACATAGCAGATATTCAACCAATCGTCCTGTGAAATAACTAAGTTGGATTCTCTCTCCCATTTTAGTCTGATGTCATTTGTTGAGTGATCTTTGGTGGATTGGATGGCAGAATACAGTTTTGAAACAAGTTTCCTATATTGTCTTTGTTCTTATAGATGTCTATATGTAAGATTTTTGTATTTAAGTTTTTTTGTTGTTGTTGTTTCTCAAAATAAAATAAATTGTGTTTAAAGGGGAATTCTTTAGTTTTTTTACTCTAATTTTAGAGCAATAATCACAATCCCGTCAAACCATGAACCAGTAATATAATTATCCAAGGTTATCATACTGTCAGAATCTTATACCGGCCCATGCCTCCTCCAAAACAAAGGTGAAAGTTACATTTAGAAGATGTAAGCATCATTGTACATTCACAACATCTTCTAACCAATTAAACACTCTTTAGTATCTAAAGTATCCTGCCCCCTACAAGACACTATACAGTAGCACCAGCTGAAGTTGGAGTTTAGCAGACCACAAAACATGTAGCAAATCAATCCCAGGTAACACTTTACAATAACAGTACATGAATAATGATGTATTACTATGTAAATTAAACATTACTTTATATTGAATTAAGGATGAGTTAAGGTATGCACTAATCATGAATTAACTTTAACTACAACGTGAGTCATGTGTGAATAACGGCTACCTTAATTACTTGTTAGTACACGATTGTTTGTTAATTAATGTATTAATTACCACATTAGCTTATGCTTAATTTAACCATCATGAACT
>CAIGQQ010001472.1:0-15069 GCA_903798035.1 Danio albolineatus | reverse complement strand
GAAGATGAGTGATCCAGAACCCTGCAGAATTAAACAGGAAGAGACTGGAGAAATAATAGGTTTGTGTTTATTTTACTTGTTTTGTTATTTACTTCACAGGTATTACAGCTGTTTTGTGCAGCTTTCAGTGAACCACGGCCCTTTGTAGTAAATATTGCTGATGTTAAAAACCTGAAAGCTCATGCTAATACCACAAATTGGTTGGAGAAGCAACTGTCAATCTTGACTAATGGATCAATGATGACGCTAAAAACCTGTGTGTGTTTTAAATGAAACTCGCATTGCGTCTTTTGGAAATGTGAGCGCAGAATGTGGGAACGAGTTAAGGGCAAAAGCACAAAAAATATTCCAATATGAGTGGAGAAATATATTTTGTCCTAACACGTTTTGATTCCTGCACATTATCATTCGATGTGCGCAGGGTTGGATTAAGAACATATTAGGCCCTGGGGCTATAGCAAACCCTAGGGCCCCATGTATTTGATCATCCCAGAAAAGTAGCTTTTTTGCTATTGTTATTAATAATATTATTCATTTGCTAATTTTCATTATTATATAATAAATTTCTATTTGGATCTAACAATCTATTTGGTTTTGAGTCAATCAATTACAGAAGATTAGCATGTTTTTGTTTTTTTCCTTCAGATATATTGTCTGCTGAAAACCAGGGCTACTATTTCATTGATCAGCATTAATACTGTTGTTTTTATAATAGGGGAATTCATTAATTTAAAGGTTCGCTTTCGAACTGGTTCAGTTAGACTTCATCCATGTATTTTCTAGCGACAGGTACTCTGCAGAAATTGACATTTTGATAACTGTCTGTGTAGGCTATTTCAAGAGTTCACACTTAGCTGATGATTGATTATAAAGCGTATTTGGCATGCTGTCCCGGAAGAAAGCTCAGAATATCCTCCCGTTTAAAGGGCGAGAGGAGAGTTTGAGCTCAGGTAAGTCTCTAACTCCTCCCGCTTGTGAACATGCTGAAATATATCTGATTAGAGTTGCCTTAAGATGCTATTTAAAAAGTAGTCAATTTACTTATGTTGTATGTTTTTTGGACGGTGGGAGAAAACCGGAGAACCCAGGGAAACCCACGCGAACACGGAGAGAACATGTAAACTCCACACAGAAACGCCGACTGGCTCGGGGAGAGGCTGAACTAGCAGCATTCTTGCTGTGAGGCAACAGTGCTAACCACTGGGCCGTCGTGCCGCCCTATCAGAGAAGGGGAGGAGTTGGGATGAAAGGGGAGATTCTTCAGACGAAGATGACCAGAGTTGAAAGCTCTGGTAATTTATAGTGTGTCAGGATTCGTCTGATTGGTGCAATATGCGTAGCTGATGTGGTACCAGCTGTGTTCAATCATAAGCACGTGATCCTCTCAAAATTAGTTTATAAATAAACCGCACTTAATTTGGTCGCACACTATTTTGTTTATGAGAGGTGAGTGGCCGAGATGGTTCCTTCAGTTATGAGTCCACACAGCACGATTCTGCCTATCCCGGTTTCTCTTACTGCACTTTAATATTGGATACTGTCTGAATTATTATTTTTTGTATTATGATGCGCTTGGTTAGCCTATAATTTTGATGGGACCATTCTCGCGGTAGAGCTGAAATGAGGAACTGTCCTGGTAATTAAGGGACGTTCCTTAGAAAAAAACAGGACATCTGTTTACCCTTACCTGGAGACTAAATAGGGCTATTTAAAACTGATTGAGCTACAGCCACACCGAGCTGTAGTTTAGCGGTGTCACTGTTTTTGAACAGCAGCAAGCCGAAAGGAATACTTCATTATCGTCGTGCAAAAGCGTAAAGCAAAGAGGTGTTTCCCGTGTCATGACGCGAATTAATTCCTCAGCCAATCGTGACAATTTCTCGTGGGCCCTGGGGCTTCAGCCCCGTCTAGCCCTTATGTTAATCTGGCCCTGGATACATGACCTCATTGTTTCTTATTTAGTGTTTAGTGGTTGCGCATTATAATTGTACACGTGATGTCAATTTTTTGATTTACGCGCATTATTTTTCTACCCATGACCGCTATACTTTAGGCAGGAATTTGATCCCATACTCTACAGTGTTTTCAAAAGCCTCTGGCTGCGTCCGAAACCGCCTACTACTTAGTAGGTACCGCGTTTGAATATAAACATACTGCTCGGCCGTTAGAAAAGTACGTTCTATACAGTATGAATGTGAGAAGTATGAATGGAATTCGGACGTACTACATCCGCCATTTTGTCATGATCACGTGACCTACCTATGTCAGTTGCGTCACTTCTCTGCCATTCATGAATTCTCTCGCAGGGCATCATGGGATAGCACAGCGTGCATGGGATGCGTACTTCAGAGTCTCGTGGGAAGTAGTAGGTCATCCAAGTACATCTCGCATACTGATTTTCGAATTCTTTGAAATCGGACATGCTACTCGGCTGGCATACTGTTTTTAGCGTACTGTATAGTATGGAAGTATGCGTTTCGGATGCAACCTCTGTTTTTTGGCAAATACTATGGAGTACCAGAAATTATGCGTTTTAACCATAGACTGTAAAAAATATGGACGTAGTATCCGTGACGTCACCCATAGGTTTCTGATGAACCCAAAAGAAGCTACTAGTAGGCGTGGCCAACCGTCGCCATTTTGTTCGCGCGTCATCGTACCAACCGAGGCATACCAAACAAGGGCAAAGAGGCGGTGAGTGAGCTGAGCTACAGGATGCATGCTGGCATTTAGCTAAGAGCTTTCTTATGGCAGAAACACATAATATTTCATTACCTGCGACTCGTTTGTGTTCTGACCACACAAGCTTGGTTGTACACTATATTAATAAAGTGACTAGTCTGTTGAAAACACTGCTGTAATACATCAAGCCACTAAACATTGATCTTATGACGTTTTTCAACAGGAAGAAGGTGCGGATTACATCCAAACACTTCAGATATAGTCTGTGTTAGTAAATGCAGGGCTATTTAGGAAATCCAGACAGAACACTGTATGACAAGGCTTCAGATGACGATTTTATAGGGTACAGCTCATCAATCTGTCAAATTCTGGAGTGCATTAGAGTTCTGAAGAACATTATAAATCATAATTAATTAAAGCAAGTACATTTATAGATTTGGTATAAGTATATAATTTCACTCACCTGGGAAACGGAGGCCACGTGGATGGTTTGTGAGCACAATTAAGTGCACACAGCATGCCATATCATCTGATAATTGCAGGAAATAATTCCAGAAGGCAACTGACTGTGTAAAGCCACATAAAACAACACAAAAATACGATGAATATGCCGAGATCAGCGGCTAATTAGCCGGAATCAGCTGAGGTGACGTGACAGCGACCAGCGGGACTAGCTGTCACTCAAGTGGCCATGGCCTTATTTATGCAAACTTAATTTAGCTTAATATAAAGGAAACAGATGAGTTATTAAAAAATTCACCCCCTCACAGTTGTCATGAAGGGTAATATCAGCTATATGAACCAAAATCGCTCTTTGTACCAGGCTGTAAACACCTTTTTTTCTGCTGTAAAGTTGGCTATTTCACCAGTGGGCTCATTAGAGATTTGCTCTATTATGGAGCCAGGACTAGCGTAATTTCAATGAATTGCAGTTTTAGTTACTTTTTTTTTTTTTTTTTTGTACTGCGGGCTGACTAGATGTAGTAAAGTAGACATTTCGATCAAAAAGATGAGGAAAAGTGTTTGGGGAGAGTGATTACCATACCTGTCAACATTGGGATGTGTAAATAAAGGATTAAACCATGGTACTTTAAAACCCAAATGCATTAAGTGTAGTCAAGTCTCATCAAGGATCTTCCTCTTTGACCGCTTTTCCTTTTAACTTTTAGGTCAGACTAGTTTAATAAAAATGTACTTAAATTAACCTCTTAATGGAACTTATTTTTTTATTTTCAGAAGTGATTGTGAAGGAGGAGAGTGAGGAACTGAGTGAAGATGAGGAGAAACATTATGTCAAGAGTGAAGAAGAAACTCAGTCAGAGACTGAAGATAGTTCTTTCATAGAAAGAACAGCGGTAGAGGGATTCACCTGCCCTCAGTGTGGGAAGAGTTTCAGCCATAAAGGCGGTCTCAAACTTCACTTGGAGATCCACACTGGAGAGAAACCGTTCGTGTGTTCTCTGTGTGGGAAGACTTTCACACGATCGTTATACCTTAATCAACACATGAAGATCCACACTGGAGAAAAACCACACAGATGTGATCAATGCGGTAAGACATTTTTGAGGCCTTCAAATCTGAAGATCCATCTTAGAGTTCACACAAAGGAGAAACCTTATTTGTGTTCAGAGTGTGGAAAGAGTTTTTCACAGCAGTCACATTTTAAAGAGCATCAGAAGATCCACACTGGTGTGAGAGAGCATGTCTGCTTTCAGTGTGGGAGGGGTTTTATTGCAGCTGGAGAATTGAATAGGCACCAGAGGACTCACACTGGAGAGAAACCGTACCAGTGTTCGCACTGCGACAAGAGATTCAAACAGTTGCACATACTGAAAGTACATGAGAGGATTCACACAGGAGAGAGACCTTACGTGTGTTCACATTGTAACAAAACGTTCAGAGATCCAAGATACCTGAAAAAACATGAGAGGATCCACACTGGAGAGAAAGCGTTCACGTGTGCTCAGTGTGAGAAGAGCTTCACACAGTCATCAAACCTTACTCGACACATGCTGATCCACACTGGAGAGAAACCACACAAATGCGATCAATGCGGCAAAACATTTTTGAGGCCTTCAGATCTGAAGAACCATCTGAGAGTTCATACAAAAGAGAAGCTTCATTCATGCTCTGAGCGTGGAAAGAGTTTAACACAGCAGTCACATTTAAAAGACCATCAGCAGATCCACACTGGCGTGAGGGAGTTTGATTATAACATGGCGCTCCATTCGGCGTTGTTGGAGAGTTCATTGCTTGACGATCGAAATATGTTTCTTTTTGTCTCCTGATTCATTCATTCATCCATTTTCTTGTCAGCTTAGTCCCTTTATTAATCCGGGGTCGCCACAGCGGAATGAACCGCCAACTTATCCAGCATTTGTTTTACGCAGCGGATGCTCTTCCAGCTGCAACCCATCTCTGGGAAACATCCATACACTCATTCACACTCATACACTACGGACAATTTTAGCTTACCCAATTCACCTGTACCGCATATCTTTGGACTGTGGGGGAAACCGGAGCACCCGGAGGAAACCCACGGGGAGAACATGCAAAAACTCCACACAGAAATGCCAACTGACCCAGCTGGGGCTTGAACCAGCGAGCTTCTTGCTGTGAGGGGAACGTGCTACTCACTACGCCACTGTGGCGCCTCTCTTGATTCAATTTATGTAATTATGCGAAACTTCAAAAGACAAAGATTGCATTTTTTGTGATGAATAAGCAGTGTTGGGGAAAGTTACTTTTGAGATTAATCCATTACAATATCAAGTTACTCTCCAAAAAAAGTAACTAATTGTGTTACCTTTTTATGGTAAATAATGTGTTTTATTCAGTGCTTAATTTGTGAATTGCGAGGTCCAGGAACAGATCTTGGTAATGGATCCGACATGTTACCAGAGGATGGAGAGGTGTCATGCGTGAAATTGAAGAGCGGGGGTGGGTGGGTGTCACGGACGAAAGTAAAGAGGGTTGGGGAGTCACAGAAAAAAGTGAACAGCGGACAGGGGAGGTGGGTGGTTGAGAAGGGGTTTGGTTAAAATAAGATGCTGAATCAGATTTCAGAGGTTCTGGATCCAGTGTGTTCTGGCACAAATTAAGCCCTGGTTCCATTCCTTTTGAGTTAGTTTTGCATTACTACGATTACTTCCCTGGCTGAGGATTGATCTCTATCAAAACTTAGTTTATTTTTCATCTTTGTTTTATACAGAGGAGCTCTACAATTAAAAACGCAATGTATATCGCCTGACAATTTTACCGACGACCCCGGGGTTTGCTATAAAAAAATGCCAAAGCATTGCAGTGTTTGGGTGTTCTGTGTTTGTCTGAGATAATTAGTCTTACAGAAATGTGTATATTCAATACAAGCTGAAGCTGATCGGGCAATTCTTGTCATTTGACTTGTGGTGTGTTCATGGAAATTCATATAACCAGGTGCGTCTGGTCTGGAAGTGATAGACATGCCTGCCAACACTCCCGTTTTTCCCGGGAGTCTCCCGTGTTTCACATCCATCTCCCGCCACCCTCCCGGTTTGTTATTTCTCCCGGGAAACTCCCGTAATTTGTACGTCCCAATGCAGATTCAATAAAAGCACTTTTGTTCATGTTTGTCAAGTTGTCAGATCTTGAATGAAGTTTGTTACCTCACACAATTGACGCAATATTCAAATCTTGTAACATATTTTAGCTCAATCTGGCAACATACGTTACAACTCAGGTGCGCTGTTGATTTCTGCGCAGGAGGTAGATGCGCAACTTGAACGAATGCAGAAGCAACAAGCAGCTGCGTCAGTAGTAGCGCACATGACGGAAGGAAAAGAGTCAGGTTGTGCTTCGGCAAAGAAAAATATATATACACATGTAAATTTACCAACAGCTGGACGGAAGAGTTCAAGTGTTTGTCTAGAAGTCACCTTGACGATGCCCACGCTTTCTGCAAGGAGTGTCGTATTGATTTTAATGTCGGACACAGTGGGGAAAACGACATCACTCAGCATGTGAAATCACAACAGCACAAAAAAAAAATAGTAAATTATATTAAAATTATTAATAATTTCCAATTCCTTAGAGAGTTTATTGTTATCGTTTCGCTTTACAAGACCTCATTGTGTCACCAGGAGCCATGGATATTGCTTTGGGCTCATTTGTATGTTTATTTTGTTATTTTATTTATTTTATTTTTTTCTGGTGCTAGAAAAGACGCGATATGTGAACGACCTCTAAAAGGCCGCTGTCATTTGGGAGAGAATATGTCATTTTTCTAAATAAAAGATCCTTCAGACTCGGAAGACTGCGGCCCGGAACCAACTGATCCAAGGACCTGTACTGGTCTGCGGCCCGGTGGTTGAGGACCACAGTGTTACATGGCTATGCAGATTTAAATTCAGCAATTTCTTTTTTTTATAGCTAATTAATTAAACTAAAAACGAACTCAAATATTATTACTTTTTTTAAGTAGTGCATTACTTGTTACTTAGTAAAGTTATTATGTAACTCGCATTACTTGTAATGAGGTACCCTCAACACAGTGAAAGATACACATTATTTGTAGCTTTTCATTAATTCATTTTCTTTTTGGCTTAGTCCCTTTATTAATCTGGGGTCGCCACAGCGGAATGAATCGCCAACCTATCCAGCATTTGTTTTACGCAGCGGATGCCCTTCCAGCCGCAACCCATCACTGGGAAACATCCATACATTCTCATTCACACACATACACTACGGACAATTTAGCTTAACCAATTCACCTATACCACATGTCTTTGGACTGTGGGGGAAACCGGAGCACCCGGAGGAAACCCACGCGACCACGGGAAGAACATGCAAACTCCACACAGAAATGCCAACTGACCCAGCCGAGGCTTGATACAGCAACCTTCTTGCTGTGAGGCGAACATGCTACTCACTATGCCACCGTGGTGCCTAGCTTTATCATTAATATTATTTTTTCAAATGTCTGTTTTCTGATTGTAATTACTTTAGGAAATATCATTTTATAGACCATTTTGAGGGATGTAAACAATATCGATTGTTCTAAAGTATTTCTTTTTTTACATTATTTCCATAGCTCCCAATCCATTAAGGTCAATGTATTGATAAATAATTATATGATAGCTGTTTTAATGTGAAGCTTTGATTGAATTGCCTCTTGTGACCGTTATGAAGTAGTTTGACAATAAGCAGGCAATGTTTATGGGCCAATGTCATCACCACTTTGAAATGGTCTATATTGTTTATATCTGAGAGAGATGAAGTATGTTTTCTTTTTAAATTCAAGCACGCGTTTAACGTTTTTAAGTACACAATTAACTATATTTTACCTATCAAGGCCAATATGGCTTTTCGTCTACATTCGCGATTGTTTTGGCTTGTCAGCGGTGTTTTAATTTTGGCTAGTTTTGATTATCCGCAGTTGCTCCCGCCTCGCCGTGATGACGTCAGCGCTGACGCGTTCATCCAGCGTCGAGTCTTCAGAGCTGAGGTGAGTCGTTCACGCTTTTTCTCGTGTTTACACAACAATAAAACACACTTTACAGTTTATTAAAGCGACAATCTGCGACTAGTTTCTGCATTGAGTTCACCTCTATCTGTGTATCTGCTGACTAAAACAGTACAACACGCGACGAGGAGCTCTGAGGGAAATATGAGCTCAGTTAATGAGTATGCATTTTTCCACGTTTGTGTTTGTTATATCGCAAATACGTATGTCCTGTGAAGGGAAATAAAGGGAATCCGTTTATTTTGTGGTGCTTTTTATTTTAATTTAACGTGATTTCACAGTTTCAATACATAGATGTGCTACTGCTTATAATGTAAGTACTTTATTTGTATGGTATGAATGCTTAGTGTAGGTTATTAAACTTGGTTTGCACTCAGGAAAATATATGAGCAATTCCATGCAAATGTCAACCTTGCCATAAACAAAATTAAGTTGTCACCAAAATAGCGAAACCCTTTTAATTCTTTTTGTATATTCTTGTATTTTATAGTACTGTAGAAATACTCAAAAATGTCTTGGTCAGTGTTTTCTAACAATTATGTTTCATTTACCAAAGACAAGTAGCAATTTCACATCTGTCACATCCATAACAGAAAAGTGTCACATCCGTCATGGCACTTTTTCCTCATAAAGGCAAAAATGTCAAATAAAATAAAATCAAACATGTTTGTTCTATAGAGAGAACTATAGAACAAACGACTCTTATCCTTTAGATTATCATTATTTCTTTTGTGTTGTGCAGTTTAACCCACAGAATTTCTACAAAGTATGTTAATCTGGGGTCGCCACAGCGGAATGAACCATCAACTTATCCAGCATATGACACTGTTTCAATTTACTATAACCTTCTAATGGCCCGTTTCCACTGAGTGGTACGGTACGGTACGGGTCGGTACGGGTCACCTTTATCAGGCTTGCGTTTCCACTGCAAAAGGGTACTCTTTTGGTGGGCGTGGTGTACGACAGAAAGTTTGTCGACGTCATTTTTCGCTCGAGGAAATGTCTACAGTAAAGCTTTATGGGTCGTTCACAAATCATACGAGAAGCACTTCTGACAACACAGATTCTTTATTATACACATAAACACTGGTGTATAAATGTTCATTACTGACTGAACATGATCTGATTATAACTGCAGATCAATGATGCGAAATAGCCTACGGTCCGCGATTATATCAAATAAGTAAATAAATGCAGCATATATAAACACACACAGCCCGTACACAGTCTCCGATGTTACCAAATTACAGAAAAACTACACACAGCAGACATGTATGCCTCATTTAGGTTCAAAAACAATACGAAAGAGCCCCGTCTGTGCAAACCTCTCATCTGTAGCTTTAATCTTCACCAGTACATGTAGCCTCTCCGTCATTATTCTCTCGTTAGAGAGTAAGTCCGTCATTCCGAGTTAATAATAGTCCAGGTTAAGAACTTTGTTATTTCAAACATTGACGTGCACGCGAGCGACAAAGCGAAACCACTCGCCCACTCGCGTTTATGGGATCGTAATCCCATAAAAGTCTGCTCTTCTCTCGGCATGGTGGCTGTTCAAGACGACGACAAGGTTTGTTTAAGCTCGGGTCGACCATGGCTGGTTATTATATGCTGATATTATTTCGGACCATTGTCTCTCGGCTGTGTATTAAACATGGCGGGTCTTTTGTTTTCATTCTGCTTGTTGCATGAGCAGATGACGTATCTCTGTAAGCCAATGGCGTTCAGCTGCGCGTCTAGCTCCGCCTTACAGCTCGCTTTGGTACGCTTGGGACCCTTTGCAAAGGGTGACTAAAAAGTGGTACGGTACGGTTCGGTTCGGTACGCTTTTAGACAGTGGAAACGGCCTTAAAAGCGAACCGAACCGTACCGTACCGTACCGTACCACTCAGTGGAAACGGGCCATATGTGAAGCTGCTTTGGCACAATCTACATTGTAAAAGCGCTATACAAATTAAGGTGAATTGAATTAAACTCGCAGACTTTTTTTGTCACATCCATAAGGCATGTTTATTTTTTACATTTAAAGTATAAAAATAGTTTTCAGATTTATATTTTTAAGATCCCATAACTCTGTGTATATTTGTTTTGGAAAAAATAAACAGATGCTTCAGTATAGTGTTAACATACACCTTTTCTGTGCGTTTATGTTTTGAGTTTTTACTGCAAATGTCACATCCATAACACTGGAATTGCTCATACATTTGTTTAAAATGAACTGATCTTTTGCTGATCACAAACGGCTTGGTTAATTAATGTTTATAATCTGAGACTCAGTAATTATCATCGACATGTTCATGTTCCACCTCATTCATCATGCTGTAGTGTTTTAAGATCCACAAATTATTTGTGCCAGCTGACTTGAGCAAATTAATCATCTGTTGTATCTTCTACAAGATGTAACATAATAATGTTTTATTTGTCAATCAGTGTAAATGACTCAGATTTCTCTGTTTCTTCTCCTGAAGCTCTGCTGCCATCAGTGAAAGACAGAGACAGAGTTTATTGAAGGACAGTGAGAAGATGAGTGATCCAGAACCCTGCAGAATTAAACAGGAAGAGACTGAAGAACTAATAGGTTTGTGTTTATTCATTACTCTTCAATAATGAGGCTGAACAACAGTGAGGTTATTAATCTTTAATCTGTTTTAGTACAGGAACAACAGCATATTGCTCTATTCTTAACTAGGCATGGAACAAGGGTCCCCACAGTTCCTTAAAAAGTCTTGAAACGTCTTAAATAAAATGTTTTAAGGTCTGAAAATGTCTTGAATTCTGTAATTTTCCATAAGGAGGTCTTAAATTTCATGTCCAACTCGTCATTTTAATTTATTATTTTCAACCGCAATTTGTCCAGCGCTACATTTGGGGGCAGCACTTGGTGGGTGCAGCCTGCATCATTCCATAGGTGATATACGAGTAAGTGATTAATGAATGCGTTGATGGTTCGCCATCATCATCGAAATCGCAAGCATGGGCAAATGTTTGTTTGATGACAATTGGTTGGAGGACGAAAAGTATCAGGGGTGGCTGAAGAAAACAGCCAGTAATCAAGGGAGGTGTGCTTGGGCCACAAGGCGCTCGATTCACACATGAAAGCAGAGAAGCACATGAAGTATGTGTCGTTGCAGGCAAGTAATTTGCCCTTAAGTATGTTCTCATCGAGCACTTCGACCTCTTAAGCTGGATTTATACTTTCGCCTGGCGCCGAATCGCGCGCCTCCGCTGACTGTGCGTGCACCTCGCGAAATGGACGAGGTGTTTATACTCGCCGCGTTCGCCGTTGTGATATTCTTTAAAATGACAGGGGGCGCTCTTATGAAACTGACTGTAAAGTCAGACAGATAAACAGAGAAGTAGAAAGTTTGAGGAACTACGTCATATCATTAATATTATTGATGTTTATTAAACTAGTTATTTTAATTATTTTTATAAATTATTTTAATGATTCTAAAGATTTTTGCAACCGTTCAAGATTTTTTTTCATCAAACTTTGATGCATCACTTGCTTTTGTTCATATCTCGGACAGTTTTACCTATTAAAGTGTATTAAAATATTAGTGACAACAGAACATGGGTTCCTCAACAAATATATTTTTATTATGGCAAGAATAAAAGCAAAAAGTACACTTACTAAATAATACAGATGTTTTTATTATGTATTTAGCCGCTTCACAGTTCACACGTTACTGTCTGGCTAATTTTTGTCCTCTATTCATGCTAAAAAGGCAATAATAATCCAACATTCCTGACCATTATCACCATAAAGCCTAGAGAAATGGCATCATGTTGTAAACCGATTGGTTCAAATATTCCTGTCCAGTTATCAAAGACATAATCCATTACTTCGTTGTAGTTTTGTAACTATTAAAGTGTTTTAAATTCAATTGTAACATATACATCAGTGTTAAACCCATGACTGCTGGAAAAATATATTCTGTAATTGTGCACCTGTGTCTCCATTGGCCTCTTTTGGCTTTAATAAACTCATCCCTCAGGTTTTTCCAAACCTATTAACAAAAACTTTCCTCCTTTCTAACGGCTGTTGCAATTTCTAGCCAAGAATTAATCACCTGGTTATCTCTGTGATCACTCATCATAAAGATATCTTTACATTCGTATCTGTTTCAGACAATATCTCTTCAAAGTGCTTCATATACAACTGAAATCAGACGCTGCGCCGTGCACTGTTCGCTCGAGTCTCAAAAAATCCCATGCGCTCCTCCAGCCGAAATCATGTCGCGCGCACCCAAAGCGAACATCCGGAAACTCTGCAATGACATCATATTTTCCGCGCACACTCAAGCGAACTAGCGGACGCGTTGAGTATAAACTAGGCTTCAGCCTTCCACAAGGCTGTCCACTTCAAGCAATGCCTAAAGCAAATTTTCCTTTTAGAGGACTTAAAAAAGGTCTTAAAAGTTATTAAATTTGCTGTTAAAAAATGTGCAGATACCCTGGGAACGATAACCGTTTTCAAGGTATACCGCAGTTTGGGAAAAGTTGGGGTTTTGAAAATGTTCAGCTATACTGTTCCTGTAGTATATGTAAGATTTGTTATTTAGGATTTTCTTTAGGACAAAAGTATTTCCAGCAGGAAAGATAGCTAAAGATGCTGTTTTAATTTTTTTTTAGATGTGATATTAGAGGAGAGTGAAGAACTGAGTGAAGATGAGGAGAAACATCATGTCAAGAGTGAAGAAGAAACTCAGTCAGAGACTGAAGATAGTTCTTTATTAGAAAGAACAGCAGTAGAGGGATACATCTGCCCTCAGTGTGGGAAGAGTTTCAGCTATAAAAGCAGTCTCAATCTTCACTTGAAGATCCACACTGGAGAGAAACCGTTCACATGTTCTCTGTGTGGGAAGACTTTCATACGATCGTTGTACCTTAATCAACACATGAAGATCCACTCTGGAGAGAGACCACACAAGTGTGATCAATGCGGTAAGACATTTTTGAGACCTTCAAATCTGAAGAGCCATCTTAGAGTTCACACAAAAGAGAAACCTTATTCGTGTTCAGAGTGTGGAAAGAGTTTTTCACATCAGTCACATTTTAAAGGACATCAGAAGATCCACACTGGTGTGAGAGAGCATGTCTGCTTTGAGTGTGGGAAGAGTTTCATTACAGCTGGAGAATTGAATAGGCATCAGCGGACTCACACCGGAGAGAAACCGTACCAGTGTTCACACTGCGACAAGAGATTCAAACAGTTGCAAATACTGAAAGTACATGAGAGGATCCACACTGGAGAGAGACCTTACGTGTGTTCACATTGTAACAAAACGTTCAGAGATCCAAGATACCTGAAAGCACATGAGAGGATCCACACTGGAGAGAAACCGTACACGTGTACTCAGTGTGGGAAGAGCTTCAGAGTTTCATTTTCCCTTAATGAACACAAGCTGATCCACAGTGGAGTGAAACCATACCCGTGTACTTGGTGTGGGAAGAGTTTCAGACAGTTATCGTCCCTTTATGCGCACATGAAGATCCACACCGGAGAGAAAAAACACAAATGTGATCAATGCAGTAAAACGTTTTTTAGGCCTTCGGAGCTGAAGAAACATCTCGAAGTTCATGCAAAGGAGAAGCCTTAGTCATATTCATTATGAAAGTGTTTTACATATTAAATATACCTTCCTGAAAACTCTTCTGTGTTAACAGACATCAGATTTTAAAGTTAAACGCGTGTCTGTTAATCGATTTCTTTAAGGCACGTTTGCGCACTAACTCACATTTAGCATAATGCCCAGCTCTGAATTAAAACTTTGTCATCAAACGTCCAGCAATGCAGTGGGATATTCATTAGTTTGACTTCATAAATACATTAATATTTACATGTATGCAAAGAAAACTAACTAATTGATTTATAAATTAAGTTATACGTAATAAAATGAAATGATGCAGTGAAAAAGTATTGAACACATGAAGAAAAGGAGGTGTAGAAAGGCAGTGAAAGCCCCGACAGCAGCTGAATTCTTTTGTAAATGAATATTGGCTGCTTCGGTCTAACATCTACATTAGCAGGAGGATGAAGGTGAAACCAGGGTGGACATTTCAGCAAGAATGATCCAAAACACAGCCAAGGAGACTCTCTGATGCTTTCAGAGAAAGAAAATCAAGCTGTAGAATGGCCTAGCCAATCCCCCGACTTGAATCCAATAGAAAATACCAAATGAAGATCAAGTTTGATAGACGATACCCGCAGAGCCGTCAGGATTTTGACACTCTGTGAAAAACTCACACCTGAGCGATGCGTGTGACTTCATTCTCGGACGCAGCCTTTGTGAGTAAAACTCTAAACAAGCCTCGGGACAAAGAAACCTCTTATGCTTGACGATTAGGAAACAATTTTGACATTGGAAAGAAAACACTACTGTGATCAATGCAGCATACAGTTTTTGAAGCCTTCAGAGCTGACTATTACTTTACTTTTGTTGTAATTGTTTATTTTACTCCTCTTAGTACAGGGGTGTCCAAACTATGGCCTGCGGGCCATCTGCGGCCCGCAATCAGTTTAGTGGCGGCCCGTGAGGCTTTTTATAAATATGAATAGAATCTGGCCCGCTGTACAAAAATAAACGTAGTTCAGTAAATAACCACCGGGTGTCGTTATCACGTGCCATCAATTAGGCAGCATTTTCTGTTATGACATAAAACGAATCGACCAATCTGAGGGAAACATAATTGATAACCACGTTTTGGTGAGCCATGGCACAACCAAGAAAAAGTTAAATCAAAAGCACAACATCACTGTTCACATTAACAGAGTTTATGGTGAGTAAAATATATATTATGATTTTAAAATGTAGAAAATAATTCCATAATAATACCACGCACACACATACTGGTTATGCTATATTTCTGAGGACCATGGCAGGACA
>CAIGQQ010001443.1:0-11127 GCA_903798035.1 Danio albolineatus | reverse complement strand
TCATAACAGGAGGAACAAATGCTACTGAAGTCAATGGTTACAGGTTTTCATCAGTTTTCAAAGTATCTTACTTTGTGTCTAACGAAATAAAGAAACTCAAACTGGTTTCTGACAAGCAAATGATGACAAAATTGTCAATTTTGGGATAATTATCCCTAAGAAAGAAACTTCAACAGGTTTGCGACCAGTAAATGATGATAGAATTGTCAATTTTGGGTGAACTATCCCTTTAAATACATGCTGTTTGCATATTATTGTAGCACAGTTGCCGTTAAAGGGATAGTTCAACCCAAAATGAAATTGTACATTAATATTTACTTACCCTCAATTGGTTCCAAATCTTTATTTCTTCTGCTAAATGCGAAAGAAGTTATTTTAAAAAATGTTAGAAATCTGTAACCATTAACTTCCATTGTAAGAAAAACATATAGTATGGAGGTCAACGGTTACAGGTTTTCGGCAGTTTTCTAAATATTTTCTTTTGTGTTCAACGAAAGAAACTCAAACAGGTTTGCAACAAGTAAATGATGACAGAATTTTCCACTATGAGTGAACTATACCTTTAAATCCATACTGCTTGCATCTTATTGTAGCGCAGTTTGCGTTAAAGGGATAGTTTACCCCAAAATGAAAATGTACATCAATATTTATTCACACTCAATTGGTCCCAACCCTTTATGAGTTTCTTTCTTCTGCTAAATGCAAAAATGTTAGAAACCTGTAACCATTGACATGCATAATAGGAAAAATAAATACTATCGAAGTATTTTTTAAGCAGTTTTGAGCAGTTCTCAAAATTTCTTTGTGTTCAAATGGAAGAAAGATAATCAAACTAGTTTGCGACAACTATGTGATGACAAATCAATTTTGAGTGAACTATCCCTTTAAATAGTGTCATCAGCATTTAAAGGGATAGTGCACCCAAATATGAAAATGTGCTCACTATACACTCACTATTTTAACAATCTAGGTGCAAAAGCATTAGGGCAGTGTCCGAATCCACTTTTACTATTTTAAGGATGGAAAAATATGCTTTGTGCCGTGGCGCATGGTCTAACAGGGTTGTGCTTATTCTCTTAATGAGTTATAGGTGTGTTTTGAGCATGACATGCATTAAATGAATCAGAGTCTCTTCTCCCATTACCTTAAAGAGTCAATTGCATCATGCCAAGGCAGGTTTGCTATTTACATGGCAGACTTTGTAAGTGGAAAAACTGAACGCTTTACCAGCAAGAAAACAGTTAAAAGGAGCATCTGCAGTGCGAGGATAAAGAACGAGCCTCCTCCATTCGGCCTCTTTACTTTCTCTTTACTCTGCTTTTACTCTTTACTTTACTCTCTTACTTTCATGGAGTGAGGAAACGGTGGAAACACACTCCACTGACATCCATTAGCCTACATATGTAATTTTGTTTGTGCAAATATGCAAATATTTGTTTTAAATTCAGTTCTAATTTCCAGCAAACCAATAAATGAACAATAATAATGAAGTGTGGTTATATCCAAACACTCCAATTCTTATGACCCTCATGATGATGCAGACGTCTCCAAAACCCGACAGATGGATAAATATAAACTTGTTTTTATTAAAACAAATGTAAATATGCATATTATAAACAATACTGGTAATAATAATAACATACAACTGATAATTGTCATGAATAAACTGAAAAAAGAGGTGAAGAAGGCACAGAGGCAGTGTTTTTTACATTTATGTAAAAAAAAAAAAAACTTTTTGTAACATTTATTTTTAAATTTGTAAAGATATTTGTGTATTGCTGTACATCCTGTGTGTATTAAGCAATGTGTAAGTGTTTGGACCTACATAGGTGCATAACTAACATGCTCTGCGCTGGACTTTAGACCAGCTTTTAGTTGGTCAATGGCGCAGTCTTTTTCAGTTCCTCAAAACAGCAACGCACCAACAATGTGCCTTAACACACTTTCTTTCTTGACTGGCACACCCATGAGTCCACAAAGTGGTACAAATGTACAGTATTTGCTATTTAAACAATGTGTTGCTGGTCTGAAAATAGTAACAAATCGCGCCATGCATATCTTGCGCCGGGTTAGATAGGGCTCTCAGTCTCAAGTGGATCCAACCCTGTATGATTTCCATGGTAGGAAAAATAAATACTAAAGAAGTCAATGGTTATACTGTATGTTTCCAGCATTCTTCAAAGTATCTTCTTTTGTGTTTAAAAAAAGAAAGAAACTCTTAAACGTTGGAAACAAGAATAAAAATTATTAGAGAATTTTCATGTTTGGGTGAACTATCCCCTTTAATACATTTATAAGAAACTGAAAAAAGCACAAATGCCAGGGCATACCAATACCGTGACCCCCGCAGACCCCAAAGGGTAAAAAAAAAAGTCTCCAAATTTAATATTGATGACATACATAAAGAAAATCTTTTTGTCAGCTTGTCTGAGACTTAGAAAGTTAGACGTGAAACCCAAACCGTGCCATCGGAGATATAAATTTTTAAGCAGCTCCTAAATTCGCATGCCTGAATGGTGGAAATCCAAACTGTAGCCCGGTATGAATGAAGCGGCAGCATGGAGCTGTAAGGACACCCTGATAGTTCCAAGTGAAGTAATGATATGTTTTATGCCACAACACCCTGCTCCTGTTGTTGAGCTGCTCAGTCATGTGAACTGTTTGCGTGAGAGAAACTTTATGGCCCCATGCCCGTGTGCTGCATGATGGAAACCAAATACGTCAGGACGACACCGATGCTGTTGTTCCTTACACCCGACTCAAGTGGCACTTTCAACGCAAGTTTCATTTTTATGCACAGTTTTGTCCATGTGTTTTGACTTGGCACTAAAAAGTGCTCTGACAGGCTGAATTCGATCTCTGGATTGGTGTTTGTTGAGAAGTCTGTTATCGTGGCGTACAATGGAAAAACGTAGTACGTCAGTTCGCAATCGTTTTACTCCCTGGGATGTATCATAATATTATAGTATTAAAGGCAGATATTGTTACTGTACAATAGTGCTACTGTACCACTTTGTGTTTGGGCTATTGAAGTGTTAGTCTAAACTAACCAAAACTCTTACTTAGAGTTTTTGTATTGCTTTTTAAATCAAGAAGCATTTACAAGCAAAATATTTTGTCTTGTTTTTAGAACTAATATGTCAATTTATTAATAATAAACTGGTAATGAAAAATAAGTCTGTTATTAATAATAAACTGGTAATGAAAAATAAGTCTGTTATTAATAATAAACTGGTAATGAAAAATAAGTCTGTTATTAATAATAAACTGGTAATGAAAAATAAGTCTGGACCAAATATATTTTATTATATTTATTAAAATGTATTGTTAATATATATTTTTTGCTCTTGCTTAGAGTTTTTGTCTTGTTTTTTGTCTCATTTCCTAAATAAAGAAGCATTTACAAGCAAAAAATGTTGTCTTGTTTGCAGAAATAATATGTCAATTTATTAATAATAAATTATTATATGTCAATAAATAATAATATGTCAATGTCAAAATAAGTGTTTTTTTCCTAAAAACAAGTAAAATAATCTAGTTTTTGCTATGAAATAGATTATTTTGCTTACCCCATTGGCAGATTATTTTGCAGTGAACCTGAATGATTTTTATTGAATGATTTCAATTCATTTCTTTTATTTGATATCTTTTACTAACCCACAACTTATTGCAAATTTTTATGAGCCTCTTTCTACTGCTCATGGCATATTATGGGTCAATGTAAAATGGGTTTTGTTATTTGTCTTATAAGTGAAAATACCTTTGTGTGTGTTTGTGTTCAGCAGAATAAAGAAATTTATTAATTCGCAATAACATGGGGGTTAATAAATTATGATTCAGCTTGTGTTCATGTTTGTAGTTTAGTTCTCTTGATTCATTTGGTCCAGACAAAAAAGAAAGAAAGAAAGAAAGAAAGAAAGAAAGAAAGAAAGAATGAAAGAAAGAAAGAAAGAAAGAAAAATGTAATTTAGATTATCATTCAAACTAATAAATTTTTAGTTTGATTCTAAAGATGCTGAATGAATAAAGTAATGAATAAAGCAATAAATGAACCAACAACCAACAAATGAACCAACGAACGATCCAACAAACCAAAGAGTGAACCAAAGAATCAACCAACAAACAAACCAACGTACAAACCAACAAACAGCCAATGAGCAAACCAACGGACAAACCAACGAACGAACCAATGAATGAACCAACCATCCAACTAATGAATGAACTAATAAACCAAACAAACCAACAAACAAATCAATGATCGAACCAATGAACGAACCAACCAACGAACTAAACAACGAACCAACCAACGAACCAACTAACAAATGAACTAACGAATGAACCAACGAACGTATCAACAAACAACCAAATAATGAACCAAAGAATGAACCAATGAACGAACCAACCAACCAAACAACCAATCAACCAACCAACCAACGTATACAAAAATAACTAACATTTCAATATTGGATCAGTTTTTGAAAGGAATCCAAACAGCATCCAGAATTATTTCGTCACACAAACAAACAAAGATCATCTGCAATAGATGTATTTCTGCAAACAGATGCCTGCAATGGGCATCATTATGACTTCCACAAGACTTTTTGGTTTCACCTTTAAAAATCTTGTTCTATTTTTGGATTATTTAGACATCGTTAGTTCACTTGAGTTCATTTTGATAACTGAGCGAATCCCATCTTGTTTGGTACACATTAAAATTTGGTTGGCGAAGTCCACATTATTCAAACAAACTGTAATAACAGAGCAATCGCACCAAAGTGTTTCTTTTTTTTTTTTTCATCAAACCAAACCTGAGCACACCCATAGAGACAATGTTGGTCCGGCAAAAATAATTCACTTAAAGTCAACATAAAACACCACAAACAACCGTTACATTTCCGTAATCTGATGTGAAATCGGATATTCAGTGGCAATAAGAGCAGGATGTTTTCAGGAACTCCATTATAAAAAGTGCATTGCATGCCAGGGCTGTGTTTCTCAAAAGCATAAGCGAAGTTGATCATAGAGACAGTTGGTGGCAACACAGGCCAACTGTAGTTGAATACAGTAGAGACTACTGGTGCCAAAAGACAATAGTACCAACAGTCTACAAAGACATGACGCTTTAGTTTAGGTCACAATTCACGGTATTAACAAACTATTAACTAACACTTGTAGCATAATACACTACTAATTAGCTGTTTATTAATAGTTATTGATTTAATTAGGTTTATGCAGAGTAAGGTCATACTTTAACAACTAATGAACAGTTAATATAATAATGGGCAGATTATTAGACAGACCTAAACTAAAGTGTTACCTATACTTTTAACTTAAAAATATGTAATAAATGTGTACTTTTTGCAAAGTGACAGCTTTTTTACTTTTATTTGTGTGGAGTATGGAGTTTTACAACGCTCTGGTGGGTGAGCAAACCCAATGGGTTAAATAAAGACCCAAACGCTTTTTCCTCATAAAAATCCCTATTTAACTTCACATCCATTTACGAGAGATTAACATCTGCCATAAATAACATTAGTTTCAAAGGTGCAGCAACGAGTTCAGTGTGAACAAATAACATACAGCTGACCATTATCCACAATGAAAGTACATAAAGCATACTATGAATGCAAAATGTGCTAAACAGCTAAACCAAATACAACAGCCCCTGATGGAAAAACAAAACAGCAACATAAAACGTTACACAAAAACCTGTTAAAATGTGTTATGCAAATATAACTTAATATAAATGATCATTTGAAAATACAAACAATAACTGGTAAAAACTTATTGTACTCGCTTTGTACATGCACAACCCAATTTTGTAAGTGTGCATACAGCATGCGCTTGCATATGCACTTTAAAATATGCGCTATTTTCTCACCAAGTTGGCAACACTTAATGATGGTCCAAAAAGAAATGCAGGAAACAAAACATGAACAAAACAACAAAAAAAAAAATCCCCAAAGACTTTGCAGCGCCACGGATGCGATCCAAGACCCGTGACGAGACGATCCCAAGGCTCCTTAACCCCGGACCTCGCTGTATCCCGAGCAGCTGCTTGGCGGAGTAGCAAGCAAGAGACGGATTCCTATGACCCTCCAAGGACAGACGAGCCTCGAGTTCTCCAGCCTCCGGCGACTAGACTGCAGCTAGAGCTGCGCACCGATGGATTACTCTTCAGTGTTTGAACTCTAAGTAGTGAATATTAAACACTGAACTGAACTGAACTGAACTCAGCTATATACTAGCTATTAATTTACTAGCTAATAACTAAACTGTCATTTTCAATTTACTATAACCTTCTATGTGAAGCTGCTTTGACACAATCCACATTGTAAAAGCGCTATACAAATAAAGGTGAATTGAATTGAATTGAATTGAACAACAGGTGAGGGTTAATTGATATCCAAAACTCAAGTTCATACAAGCACAAAAATATTTTTATTGGTAATAACTTCAGGAGAGAAAAAGTGCAGACATTTCTGACTCTTTCAAAGGAACCGTACTTTTAAAAATTCAACTACACTGTAAAAAATGTCCATTAATTAACAGTTACTGTATTTTGTGGTTTATTGCTGCTGTGAAATGCATTATGGGAATTTGATCTCTGCTCTGTCGATTTTTGATGTTGAAAATTTAACACTACTCATTAGTGACTTTTAGTCATTTTAGACAAGATATTAAGAAATAATATAAAGAAAATAAAGTTACGATACATCACTTTAAAGCACTAAAAATGTCAACAAAAGACACTTCAACATCAAAAGTTTTTGGAGGAACAATCAAGATCCCAGAATGCAATTCAAAAGCATAAATAAGATAATTTATATAAATCATTTATCACGAAATACAGAAAACTGCTAATTTGCTGATTTTTTTAATGTGTACATTAGGGCTGAACAATATATTGTTTCATTACCGATCATTTGATGCACTTTGGACCACTCTCTGTATTACGCTGCCTGATTGCCTGATTGCCTGTCTGCCTGCCTGGGTTTTAACCATGTAGTAATGGACTGAACACAGAGACTGGACATTTTAACCCAATGCGTGCAGTTGTGGACATGCTTGCAAATGCAAGCCTTTAAGTTGTGTCTAATATATACAAAAATAATTATATGTTATGAGCTGTAGTAGCGAAAAGTGAAAGAACTCACCCCATTACTTCAGTATTGGACCTTGTTGAAACCATGGTTGAAACCCAGACAGGCAGTCAGGCAGCGTGATACAGAGAGTGGACCAAAGAACATCAGATGATCGGTAATTAAAAGGAAAAATAGAATAAAATAATATTTTTATATTAGACACACATCTGATGATTGTATTTGCACCAGCTCCACGTTCACAGCTTCATGCATTGGGTTAAACTAGGTTGTCCAATCTCCGAGTTCAGTCCTTTATCTCCACTGTATCTGTTTAGCTTAGGGAACGGAACCAACCCCGTGATAGGCATGGGCCGGTATAAGATTCTGACGGTATGATAACCTTGGATAAAAATATCACGGTATGACTGTATTGTGATTACTACTCTAAAATATATTGTTTTAAAATGTCTTAAAAAAACAAAACCATTTTACCCCATGAACACAATCTATTTTATTTTGAGAACCATTCAAAATATTTTAGGGAAGTAAACATGTCAGGCTAAATAATTCAAATGAACCATTGACTTTTGCTGTCTCCATTAGTTTAAAAAACACAGATGTCTTTACAATTTACACCTAAAAAAACTTTTTAAAAAATGTCAATAAAATCTTACACATACCTTGGGAACGGTATAGCAGAAAATTTTGGCGGTATGAAAACCTTGACTTTTACATACCGCGATATACCTTGAAAAGGTTATCGTCCCATGCCTACCCCGTGACGTCAGACACATCGTTATTCCAAGATGGCAGCGCACTAGGTCTAAAATCTATAGTAAAACATAATGTTTTCTTATAAATGGTTACATTAATCGAGTTTGTCATATATATTTCCATTAAAGTGGAAATAAATGTACAAATTAATGTAAACATGACCGAGTGCTTCACTTCCTCTTTAAGTAATCTAGTGAAATTGTATTCATACTGCAATATATATCGCAATATGTTAAATTAATTAATGTTAAATTATTCCAATCTCGTGCAGTCATAGTGTGCATTGTTGTTTTTGTCTTTAATAATACTTTCACGATTTGGTGAACTTCTCAGTGAAACCACAAAAAAGCTAACTAGTACAAGCAAATTCTCATTAGAACAGATTGGCATGTGGTAATAAACGAAGACTCTTGTTTCTGCCTATGGCAAAATACCTTTTATGACTTGTCTTAGACAGCAGCGTGTGCCAGAATTTATTTAATAACAAAACACTAGAAAAAAAACAGTATCGACTGACTCCAGAATCATCCATTAAATCAACAGCCTTTATCAAACCCATTCATTCTTTTGAGCATCTCACAGTAAGTCCACACCGCAGGTCTCAAGAGTCATTTAACAATCACAATTGCCTAATGCAAATCTATAGTACTGTATAGTATACAACACTATCAACCAACAACAGCATGCCACTGTTTTAAATAGGAGAAAACCCCTTTCAATGACAGCCATCAGCGATTACGCTCACTGTAGATATTTCCACTGATTCCGCTCTGGAAGAACCTGCTGTATCACAGAAACTAGCACCCGAGGCCTCGCAACACGCTTATCTTAATTATCATATCAGCTGTCCTTCAATTAGGGCTGACTTTAATAGACGCATCCATTGCATTCATGCACATGCGGCAAAACACAGACTAATGTAAATTATTGACAACTCGCCGCAAGGCAATTACAACCTAATTACAGCTTTTGTGATTCAAATGACAAAAGTGGTAAATAGGGTCTGTAACCTGAAACTAATTATTGCCCCCCTCACTCCACCCCCCTTCCAGACACTTTTGCCTATACCTACTGTACTGGTTCTCATTTCCCTTTTCTCATTTGTTAGATGTGTATGGAATGTGTCGGTGTCTGATAGCTGGAGCAGAAAGGCCGGACAGACACAACAGGGCAGGTGAAGAGAAGCACAGGAATGCGCAGATAGACTTTTTTCCTTCTGTGTTGTGCAACCTTTTTTACGTTCTTTGTCATGACAGACAACTGCAATCACTCCCATTGTGTTTCATGCAACAGTCAAAGAGATCCGCCCCTAAGGTCTGATTTAGAAAATGTGCTTAGAAAGCTTCCTCAAGGTGAATACATACATTTTCATTTATTTATTAACAGTTATGGATTATTTGATGATTTAAAGTGGTTCAATTAAAGCAACATTTAATTTAAATATGTTTATTTTGAGTTTACTTGCAGCTTTGCACCTTTTTGCATGGAAATTGGCATTTTCAACCCTGTTTTGTGCGGATGCGACATTTATAAATGTGACCCCTGAGCTTCAAATTTCACAGAGCGATAATTTTTTGATGCATATGGGCTGGGGTGTGGAAACTATATGGTATATATTAGATCACGATACTGAAAAAAATATTCAATATGCAATATTGTTGTTGAGTAACATGATACCAATATTTATTACAATAGAACAAACCTTTGGTTTGGCCCGCTATCCATTCCAGAATTAGAATGAAGGTTGTGGCAAATGCCTTCAACAGGGATCGTCATTTCTAATTTAACATGACCTTTTGTTTGTTTAATTGTTGAGCTATAAAAAAAGTAAACTGAAATAAAATGTTTCAATTAAATGTTGTGCATGCATCAGATTTGTAATAATGTAAATAATGTCACTTGAAGATAGAGGACAATCCACAAGACATCGATGGGAAATCAAGGCAAAGGCAGGTTCAGCTTGACTTGTGTAGTTGGCATTGAACATAGTGTTACGTATATATTATTTATAGGGTTATAAATGTGTTTATGTTTTAAATGTAAGAAGTTCATTATAAAGTGTGAAAAACAGCAAAAAAACAACGTATATAAATATTTATATAAAGTATTTTTTATATGTTTTTTTTTCAATTATAAGAAATTAGGAAATTACCATGGCAGCTTTAAATGTAATAGCTTGGTGTATTTACCTTCGGCCCACCTCTCGCAACTTTGGTTTTTGGCCCTTGATGAGAAAAGAATTGGGCACCCCTGCAATAGAAAAAAAAAGATCAGCTATGTTTTTAAATCATTCATTTATATAAATTAGTTTAAAATAAACAGGTAAAAAAATTTTTTAGATCTAATTCATTCTCATTCAAATGCATCAAGGTGCAAACCATTAGTCACTATGAAAACCTCAGATATTCTGACTCTGATTGGCTGTTATCATTTTCGTCTCTTGTCTTGACTCCCGCCTATTATTTACTTTATGTTAACTATTTATTTTCAGTGTTCACCTTTGGTAAGGCCCCAACCGATTGGTCAAGTTTAGATAAACAAGCAATGCATAAAATAAATGTAATTTATCACACATGTCTGCAATGCTTTTTGCAGCCATAGTATACAGTGTACTTGAAATTTTCACCGGATGTTGGTAACAACCAAAGAAATCCAGCTATGCAAAGAAAACAAAACTAATTAGTTTACGAACGAAATTATGTGAAATAAAATGAAATGACACAGGGAAAAGTAATGAACACATGAAGAATGGGAGGTGTACAAAGACAGTGACAGCCCAGACAGCAGCTAAAATCTCTCAGAAGTTCTTCAGCAATCCTCTGACCTTATATTAGGTGCTTCAGTCCAACATCTACATTAGCAGGATGATGAGGATGAAACCAGGGTGGACATTTCACCAAGATGATCCAAAACACAGCCAAAGAAACTCTCAAATGGTTTCAGAGAAAGAAAATCAAGCTGTAGAATGGCCCAGCCAATCACCTGACTTGTAACCAATATAAAATACAAAATAAAGAACCCACAGAATCATCAGGATTTTTACATTCTGTTGAAGTCTGTGAACAAATCACACCTGAGCAACGCATGTTACTTTATTCTCTATGTGAGAGGCGTCTTTAAGCTGCCATCACCAAAAAATCCTTTTATATAAAGTATTAAATACTTTCAGTAGTTCAGCACTTTCTCCTTCTGTCATTCCATAGTTACTACACACAACTTTTTTTTGTTTTGTTTTATTTTTATGTTTGTATTGTTTGGGTTTTTACCA
>CAIGQQ010001441.1:0-12042 GCA_903798035.1 Danio albolineatus | reverse complement strand
ATTCATTCATTTTCTTTTCGGCTTAGTCCCTTTATTTATCTGGGGTCGCCACAGCGGAATGAACCGCCAACTTATCCAGCATTTGTTTTACACAGCGGATGCCCTTCCAGCTGCAACCCATCTCTGGGAAACATCCATACACACTCATACACTACGGACAATTTAGCCTTACCCAATTCACCTATACCACATGTCTTTGGACTTGTGGGGGAAACCGGAGCACCCGGAGGAAACCCACGCAGCCACGGGGTGAACATGCAAACTCCACACAGAAATGCCACCTGACCCAGTCGAGGCTCGAACCAGCGACCTTCTTGCTGTGAGACGAACGTGCTACTCACTACGCCACCGTGGCACCCCAAACCTATTTGCTCTAGTACAAATAACAGTTAATTAAGACCAACTGTTGCTGTTAGATAAAAAGTTGTTTGACTATTATAGAGATACATCAGTTTCTAGAAGTGTCTGTGGTAAGGCTGCTCTCGATGGGGTACATGATTTATGAAGAGCTGCTTATGCTCAGAACTCACATCTTTGAAATATTAAAACATTTTCAAACAGGTGCTATACATAGAAATACGTTGCCTATTAATTACATTATCACCTGAAAAATAAATCTTAAAATGTATCAGAACAACAGCAATATTTTTTTAGATTAGATAGATTAGATTAGAACATCTGTGTGTTTATTCATTCGTATATTTGTGTGTTAATTCATTCATTTATTCATTCATTCCATAAACTCATATCTTAAACTCATATAATTTTAATGTAAATACTCTTTTCAAAATATAATAAATAGTAATGTAACTAATTAAAAAGTCATGTTAATAATATTAAAATATAATTAAAAAAAATATATATATATATACTTGCATTAACAACAAGATGAAACATAATCTTAATGTTATTGATGTATCGAAATTTAAAGGGATAGTTAACCAAGAAAGGAAATTTCAGATTTTTTCTCAACATTTTTCAGAGTATCTTGTTTCGCATTGAACTGAAGAAGGAAATTCATGAATTTTTAAAACCCCTTGAGTATGAGTAAATGGTAAGGCAATTTCCATTTTGGGGTGTCCCGTTCCTTTAAGGTTGACCATTTTACATAATTAAACTGAGGCAGTTCTTAAGCAAATAAAATACATTCTTTTCTAAATATAAAAATTACACTGTTACTAAAACTGTTACTAAAATAACCATGGATAAGATTTGCCTTCTGCAGTGTCATTGTCAACAATTCAAAACAAAAATATGATAATGTTTGGTCTGAATTTCAGTTTAATTTATTATAGAGTTTATTTTATTTAACTCCAGTTTTGTAGATATACACCTGACAAAAGTCTTGTCGCCGGTTCTAGTTGTAAGAGCAACAAATAATAACAACTTCTAGTTGATCATTTGGAAAAGTGGCAGAAGTAGATTTTTCTGAAGAATCATCTGTTGGTGAAATCTGTTCTGATGTTGCATCTCTTGATCATCACAAATACTGCAGAAGACTTATTGGAACCTGCATGGACCCAAGATGCTCACAGAAATCGGTCAAGTTTGGTGAACGAATAATCATTGTTTGGGGTTACATTCAGTATGGGGGAGTTCAAACAAGTTTAATGAAGGCATGATTATATTTTATTTTGGTAAAATAAGCATAATCAAGAGGCTTTTGCATTTCATATAAGCCACTTCTGATACCAAATGATCAACTATAAGTCAAGTTATTTTTTGTTGTTCCTAAAACTTGGATAGGCGACAAGACTTTTGTCAGGTAGTAAATCAAAACAGAAGACAGAAGAAGACTTTATCATGTGTTTTTCTCTGCTCTACCCACCTCTCACTTTTTTCATACTTTTCATTCATTCTCTCTGCTGTGGTCATTCATCTTCTGAAGCCACGATCTGCTGTCCTCTCTCTGCAACCAGTTAACACACAAAACACACCAGGACCAAACAAACACAAAAGAGTCTCCTGTTTCCTCCAGCCAACACCCTCTCTCAGTTTGTGTGTGTGAGTGTGGGTGGGTCTATGTACATGTGTGTGTATGTGTGGTTCTGGAATTCAACTAGATGTCCCTAGAAGTATAGCATTACCTTACCTGTATTTATTTAGCCTGTAAGGACTTTTTTTGGCCCCATGAGGAAAACTGCTCATAAATAGTCCAGAATAAAGTATTTTAAAAATGTAAAAATGGAGATTGTTTCCAGTGAAGGTTAGGTTTATAAAAGTAATTACTTCTGTTGGAGTGTGTGCATGCATGGGTGCATGTGTATGTGTATTCTGGCAAAACACAATTAAGTTTTTCAGTTCAGACTTTTATTAATTACAAATCATGTTAGCTGTATAAATGAATTATGTGGGAATGCTAACTTCATCACTCAGAAATGCCTGCTTCAGTTCTCCTGGTTTCTAAGCCTTTCTGTTTGTAAATTGCTGTTTTTGAGTTCATGTTGGCTTGATGGTGTGATGCTTGGTTTGTGTGGTCAAAAAAAGTCAAACTACTTATGATTAGTGTTTGAATTCCCGGAAGGGGGGATTTGGGGGAATTAACGCATGATCCCCCCTAAAGGACATCAAAACAAGGTGTATGGGGGGTCAGCCCTTTAATAGTATAGTTTTCTCTGATCTCTGATCTACATCTTAAATAATAATTATTAAAAATGAATAATATAAATATACATTTGATCCCCCTATAACGGTGGATACCATTGTGAATGCATTATTGCACCAATCAATGCTAGGAAAAATAGCATTCAGCAGTCTAAAACTGGCTGTTCTAGAGCACCAATAGACATCTTAAGTATTCACAAAACACGTTTCTCATAAAATAGGTGTTTATATATGCATGTATTTTAAAAAAATAAACATTACGCTAAAATAGTCACGAAATATACCTCAAAACACTGAAAATGTATACATTTTATTAATAAATTAGATGTAATTTAAATACAATCATAAATTTGATTTACTCAAGCATGTATTATCAAACTACTTCCGAAAAAAGTTGACCCCCCCGATTGTCAAAGTATAATTCGCACACTGCTAATAAAGTTCCTAAAAATATAATTGTAAAGACTGCAAAATTGCATGAATTTAAAAGTGTAAAATTGGGTCATTAATTCAGTGTATCAGTGATATTTTTAGATTAGTGATATTTAATTTAGTCATGTGCGGTGAGCTGTCTCTTTAAATTGAATATTGCGTCTATCTGGCCTGCAGTTTGTAGATATGCAGCTCTAGAGCAGGGCATGCTGGGAGCTGTAGTCCGTGGTTTGGTGTAAATGTGATACTGTCTTCTGTAATGAATAATTAGTGCAGAGTTAAGCACATGCTAACAGACCCAGTGATGTCCGTCCTGAATTCTCTCTAGATTATTAGAATCCTCTCTAGATCTAGAATCTTCTCTAGTTCATTGTTTCCGTTTTTTGCATTACATGTTAATGTAAATGTCATGTAAATTACAGATATGGCAATAATACATTATATTATCATAATGAATGACTATGCATGATATGATTATTGTGGACACTTTCAATTACAAAGAATTTAAGAATATTTAGATTGTTGTATTGGCTATAAGCTTATTCAAACATAAACGTGTTCACATATTAATTTGGCCTACAATAACAATTAATTTGGTGATACAGTAACTAACAGATGACATTAGGTGATATTATTTAATGTTTTTAACAATGAAGGATACATTTATTACAGAGTTTATTAATCTTTGTTAACAAGAAATACAATTGGAAATACAATTCACATTGTCAATTCTTTTTAACTCTCATTGGATTAACTAATATAAACTAACACAACATTATATTTTAATAATAATGCATTAGTAAATATTTAAATGAATTAATGCTGTAGTTATAATTCATGTTAGTAAATACGTTAACTAACATTAACTGATGGACCCTTGTCTTAAAGTGTGACCAAATGCTCTGATTATTTACTATTTCTTAACACTTTACATTAAGGCAGCATTTGTTAAATAATTAGTCAATTAAACTAAACTTGTGGGAAAGAATTTATTAATCTTAGGTGATCTTAATTTTTAATGTTGATGTTTAATAACTCATTCAAATCCAAAGGCTTCTGTTTTAAACTTACATTAACTTTGTAGCTTCTGCTACAAGCTATTAATAACTGTTGATAGTAATTAACTCTTTAACTAATGGATACTAATAAGAAATTATTATAAAGTATTGCCTGTTGTACTTTATAATCCTTTTGTAATTTAATTTTTACTAGAAAAGTTTGCTTACTTTGAACATATATACACTTAAAGTAACAAGCAAAAATGTAGAGCTGGTTTTGTTTTCTGGTGAACATACAGAATCGTTCATAATAACTTGTTTTTCAGCTCATGTCAATATCATATTAATTTATATTTTGATAAAAGCACTAATTACTACATATTCTCATAAGTTTGTTGATGTTTCAGATTGTTTTTTTTTTCATTTAATAGTCCCTCAGTTCTTTTCATATGGATATAGGCCTACAGTAGCTAATGTGTTTGCCACTAGCAGTATAGCTAATGTTGCAGTTAAGTCAAGTCAAGCTTTATTGTCATTCCACTACATGTGTGGACATACAGAGGAACAAAATGTTGTCTCGCAGTATAACAGTGCTACATAAATTAATTATAAATACAAACGCAACACTGGACATAAGAACTATTTTAAAAAGGCCTATGCATAACTAACATATACTATAAGATACTTAACTATGCATAAGACAGGCTATACAAGTACTTTTACATGAATGCCTGTGTTACAGTATATAACAAGTTAGTTGATGTTTCAGGTAGGGATCTTTTAATATAAAAATCCCCCAGTTCTTTTCATATGGACATTAGGCCTACAGTACAGTAGCTAATGTGGTAGCCATTAGCAGTGTCACTAAAGCTGCAGGCAATTCTGAATGCCTGTGTTATCCGAATTTGTTTGACTACAAGTTTAATATTTTCTGGTGGGAGTTGATGTACTCATAGCAGAACACGAGGAAATAAACTGAACTGAAGTCTCTCTCTTCCTCCAGAAACCAGCTGCTTGTTTAGGTCAATATTTTTACCACACTGGCTTATCTTAGAGTTTCTCTGACTCTGCACTTTACTATCATGGAAGTTGTTTTCTTTTGCGTACAATGCTGGATAACAGAGAGGTGTGAGCCATATGGTTTTGTGTTGAGTTCAAGTAAAGCTAAAAAGCTCTGTACAGCTCTGTACATTTTTATTTAAACTTAAAGCAACATTTAGTTAATTGGTTGGAGTCAAAACATGACATTAACTGATTGGTGTGTCTACTGTTATTAATGTAATTGTAATATTTGATCATTTGAGTTGTGCACAGTAAAATTGTAGTAAAGATAATCGTTGACACCAAACAATTTTTTTTCTCTTTTGTCGGCTTTTTATTTGCCTGTATTAGTCTACAGCAGTGGTTCTCAACAAGAATGTTTCCAGAAAAGCTAGTAAGAGATTGACTAGCTAGCCCAAGTGTCTGATTGGGGTTGAATCTAAAATCTGCAGGACACCGGACCTCCAGGACTGAGATTGAGAACCCTTGGTCTGCAGTAATTGTTTATGTATTAAATTGCTTAATTTATTTTAAATAATTAATTCAAAATGCATTTATTATACAATATTGTATTTAACATAGAATAAATGTATTGTTTAATGTTTAAAAATGTTTTTAAAGGCTGTATAGATATAGATATTGTCACATCCCCTGCTCGTTCCAGAAGTCACTCCCAGTCATCAGCCATCACTCACCACAGCCGTGAACAATCCCCGGACTATTAGTCACCACACTAGCAAACACTTCCTGGGCACCCATAAATACTCCCTGCACTCATTCCCTCACCGTCGGGTATCACTCATGGACACGATCTCCCTAGCCTTCTCGTCTTCTTGTCTTGTCTTCATCTGATCCTCAAAGGGAAGTGACTTTGTTATTCACACTAAGACTGTGTTCACGCTTCACTCACTCGCCTGGATCTCCAGTCCTTCATTGATATATCCTCATTGCCTTCACCTCTAAGTGTCAGGTCTAAGTTCGTTTGAATAAACACTTACTTTTGTACTCCTGACTCTCTCCCCTTCTTGTGATCGTGACAGGATACGCGACCATGAGAAAACAAACCACCCGGCTCGACCGGAAGAAAACAAACCACCCGGCTCGACCGGGAAAAAACAAACCACTCGGCTCGACCGGAAGAAAACAAACCACCCGGCTCGACTGGAAGAAAACAAGCCACTCGGCTCGACCGAAGGAAAACAAACCACTCGGCTGCTTTATGGAAGCTTCCACTGGATCCCCCGATCCATTTGCCGAAGTGGTAACTATGAATTCATCCACCTTACCTTCCGCATCATCGAATGCAGCGCCTGGCTTCCCCTCTGCTACAATGGTGAACCCAGCATCTGCGGCGGCTTCATCCTGCAATGCTCCCTGTATATCGAAGCGAACTCTCCACGCTTCCCGAACGAAGCTTCGAAAATCTCGTACATCATCTTGCTGCTGACAAGGAAGGCACTGCAGTGGGCGGATTCGCTGTGGTCCTCAAAAGCCCGGCACTCTCTTCCTTCTCTGCGTTCACCAGCCACTTCCGGGAAGTGTTCTGTGCAACACTCACCCCGCTCTCAGTCCATGATGAGCTTATTAATCTTCGTCAAGGGACCACCTCCATCCATGATTGTACCCTCAGATTCCGCACTCTCGCGGCCAGTAGTGGCTGGAACCAGGTGGCGCTCCTCGTCGCCTATCGGAGGGGATTACATCCTGACATCAGAAAACAAATGGTAATTTATGAAGACAGTGCCCACGTCGAAACCTTCATTAAGAAAGCCATCTCCGTCTCTCAACAACTTTCTGCCTGTGCACTTTCTTCTCCTGACATCCGGGATCCTCCCGTTCAGACACCTTCACCACCACCACTGAGCCCCGACGAGCCTATAATAACGGACACGCCTTCATCACCACCACTGAGCCATGACAAGCCGATGTTAACGGACACGCACCACCTGACAGTTTCGGAGCGTCAACGGCGTGTTCAACACCGGCTCTGCCTTTACTGTGGTGAGGCTTCCCACCAGATTGCCGCCTGTCCAGTCCGTCCACCTCGTCCAATGGTGAGCGCTTTCTCCCTGATACCTGCCGTTTCTCATATGCCTCATATCTCAGCCAGACTAATCATTCACTCCCGTTTCCTCCCTGTACATGTCCTGGTGGATTCGGGAGCTGCCGGAAATTTCATCTCCTCCAACTTCCTCGCTAAGCACCGATTACCCACCGTCTACAGTGACACTACCTTCCAAGTTACCACCATCCAAGACTCACCATTGGGCGATGGTAGAGTCACGCGGCAGACCAAGGAGGTGACTCTACTCACTCCACCTCATCACCGGGAAAAGTTGGTCCTTCTCGTCCTTCCACGTGCCAACGTGGACATAGTGCTGGGTCGTCCGTGGCTCATACAACACCAACCCACGATCGACTGGAGCACAGGAGACATTTTGTCCTGGGGTCCTGACTGCCACGCACACCAGAGTCCTCCGGCACCACAGTGCCCCAACACCAGACGCCAGACCATTTCCCAGTTCAGCAGTGAGCAACCAGCAAGTTCTGGAACCATATCCCAGTCTAACCCTCTGCTGTTATCCCAGCCCAGTGTCCAACAAAAATCTCAGACTAGCTTCCAGTCTGTAGTGCCATCTCATAGAAGGCCCCTTAAGCCTCTGCAAGGTAAACCACCTCGAACCGGTTCCAGGCCAGCTCACACTGTAACAATCAGCTCTTTAAAATCTTCCAAAGCCTCACAACCTAGCTCATCAAGATTACAGTATGGTAGTGTACCAAGTAGCCTAGCTATGAATAGCTATGGACTTTTGAGTGAATCAGTCAGCCAGCAATCATCCCAGTCCAGTGGACTGACTCCTCTCAAGCATCACAAAGGTAAACATCTCTTTGCATTTAAGCCTCAGTAATAGTCCTCTCCAGACACTAAGTGTTACTTCTCGAGGCCTGACCAGTAGCCAAAAACCAGTAGAAATCAACTACAACTCTGAGCCTCAACCAGTTCAACCACCAGCCCAAGTGCTATCTAGCCATCAGTCTGTATCTCGGCCCATCTACACCCCTCAAGCTTTGCTAGTGAAACCAATGTACCTGCTCCTGGCACAATCAAGCTCAGAGACCATCTGCCTTGCTGAATACCAGATATCTCCTGTTCCAGGAACGTTTGTTTACCAGCCTCAAATTCTGCCCAGTGATCTGTCTCTTCCTCTGTCCAGCTCTTTCCCAGCGGTACCAGTGCAGTCAGAGCAACCTGAACTTCCCATTCCAGTACCTTCCCAGACCAACCCTGTCACCTACCGTTTGAACCCTCCTCTAACCCGGTCAGCGAAAAAGAGATGGAAAAGAAAGGCCGCTTCGTTAAAGGCGGCTCTAGCCCCAGAGCGCCCGCCAGTGTCGGCTCCAGCCCCTGTGCGCCCGCCAGTGTCGGCTCCAGCCCCAGTGCGACTGCCAGTACCGGCCCCAGCCCGGCTCCTAGCCCTGCCGGCCCCAGCCCGACTCCTAGCCCTACCAGCACCACCCAGACATCTTGCCCTGCCAGCTCCAGGACGGCTCTTAACCCTGCCGGTTCCCCACAGCCCTCCAGCCCACATTAACTCTATACTTTCTCCCTCCACAGAGCTCCAGACGCCTTCCCCTCCAGAGCCACCTGAAGTCCAGGAAATCCTCGGCTCCCCGCCGTCGCTCTAGGGTGCCAGGAGTCACCTGTGGAGGGGGGGGGGGGGGGTACTGTCACATCCCCTGCTCGTTCCAGAAGTCACTCCCAGTCATCAGCCATCACTCACCACAGCCGTGAACAATCCCCGGACTATTAGTCACCACACCTGCAAGCACTTCCTGGGCACCCATAAATACTCCCCGCACTCATTTCCTCACCGTCGGGTATCACTCATGGACACGATCTCCCTAACCTTCTCGTCTTCTCGTCTTGGACGCTCTCCTGTGCTCCCAGAGACTCTACCTCGCCTTCATCTGATCCTCAAAGGGAAGTGACTTTGTTATTCACACTAAGACTGTGTTCACTCTTCACTCACTCGCCTGGATCTCCAGTCCTTCATTGATATATCCTCATTGCCTTCACCTCTAAGTGTCAGGTCTAAGTTCGTTTGAATGAACACTTACTTTTGTACTCCTGACTCTCTCCCCTTCTTGTGATCGTGATAGATATAGATATAGGTATTATATTCCTTTTATTATTTATTTCTTCTACTGTAAAATGAAAACACTTGCATTCTAATCATTTAAGAGCTGATGCTGGACATTCGTTTGTTTGTTTGTTTATTTTTTGTTTGTTTGTTTGTTTGTTGTTTGTTCATTCATACACTTATTTATTATTAAATACTTTTTTATAATCTACAATATCTATTGTTGGCTATAACATGAAAATAAATATCAAATTATTGAATATGTATAAGCTGTGATAGACACATTTATTTGTCATGTAAATAAACAAAATAAAAGTGTCCAGTTTTTTGGTTTAAAACGGTGTAATTTAATGTAGGCAGTGTAGGCAATGTAACTTTGTTCCTATTTGTGACACAACTAGTTTAGTCTGAAACTTGTGCACAGCTTGCACAAGCAGCTCATGTTACTCCAGTGTAAACTATGCTTTGTTTGGTCCCTTTTGAAAGAAAGCGAGGCTGGATCTGCTGAAACAATGGTTTAATGGTGATGCTGGCGCTCATTAGTCTGAGATGTGGAAGATGAGAGTGGGGCAGTGGGAAAGTGGCTCTCTCTCACAAACATGAATGCTGCACATTGTTGCTTATGTTTTTAAGGGGGTGGCTGATGGAGGGAGTGCATTTTTTGGATTAAAGACAAAGCATGTGCTTCACTGAAACTGTATTAACCATGAGGAATTATAAATGGGGCCGATACGGTGGCGCAGTAGGTAGTGCTGTCGCCTCACAGCAAGAAGGTCGCTGGTTCAAGCCTCGGCTGGGTCAGTTGGCATTTCTGTGTGGAGTTTGCATGTTCTCCCCGTGTTTGCGTGGGTTTAACAGAAAATCTTAAATGGACATTTGCATGCAACAATGGCAGTTCTGACATTATTTATACACCTTCATGTTACTAATGACAACAAAACTATTCTTTTTTATATGGACTTTTAAAAATATTTTTATATCTATAAGGGGAACCCACTGTCTTCACAAAAGTTTAGATGGTATTTTCTTTTAAGATGATCTCCGCATAATGCGTATTGAATACTGTAAGGATGCACAGAAAAATCTAAAACTGAAAAATTCTGGAAATGCTTTGTAACAACTATTTATTGTTATATTATTTTGTTTTAAAATTAAATAGTAATATATATCACATATAACTCAATAGCTTAAGTATTACAGATTCTTTAAAAAAATAAACAAGCCAATAAAATAGCCACATTTTGGACAGGCATCATTTTACAAGCATTGCCATGGCAGCAAGCTAAGCAGCAGGAATTTATTCATTTATTCATTAATTTTCCTTCAGCTTAGTCCCTTTATTAATCTGGGGTCGTGGCGATACGCATCGGATGCTTTTTCAGCTGCAACCCAGCACTGGGTAACACCTATACACACTCATTCACGCACCTACACTAGAGACAATTTAGCTTACCTAGTTCACCTACACCACATGTGTTTGGACTGTGGGGTAAACCGGAGCACCCAGAGAAAACCCATGCGAACATAAGGAGAACATGCAAACTCCACACAGAAATGCCATCTGACCCAGCAGTGGCTCGAACCAGCGACCTTCTTGCTGTGAGGTCATCGTGCTACTCACTGTGATGCCCATGGGTGAATTTGTCTGAGAAACCTGAAAAAAGTCAAGATTGGTATATCACTGAAATAAACTTTAATTTACAAATTTAAAGTGTAATTTATTTTAGAATTTGATTCGATTTAGTTAGTTAGCTTGTTAGCTAGCTGGTTAGTTAGTTAATTATAGTTATTATAGTTAATAGTTAACTAGTTAGCTAGTTAGCTTTATACTTCTCTTCTGAAACAGAAATGTTGCACTGCATGTTCAGCTTTTGTGAACACAATTCTTTGATTTTATTGGCCATTTTAAACATTTTAACAATTGACTTTTGCAGTCAGACTGTTTAGGTAAACTTTATGATTTACCTGAGATGAAAACCCTTTAGTACGCTCTTCAGCGCATTGCATGTTTTTAGTTAGCACTGGCAAATAGTTTCATTAATGTTCTGGATTTATGTTCTCTAAATGTGTTTGAAACTACTATGATCACAAAATATAGGTGAACAGGATATAATATACTGTACATCCTGTTCACCTACTGCTCATAGTCAGTGTGTGTTTAAGTTAGAACCAGAAAGGCCTGTTTCAGTTAGCTTGGTTAGCTAAAGACTATCATACAGTCTGTTTGTAGTGTGTCTGTGTGCATGTCTAATATATACATCAATTGATGCTCCATAACAGAGTGCTGGATCGATGTCTGTACTTGTGGAGGCTTTGTCAGTTATTTATGGATAATCTCACTGAACGTTTGAGCGATAAGAGACTAGTTGTGAAGGAGTCTCATCACTTAGTTCTGTTTGGCTCAAAGAGATAAGATAAGCTAAATAATGAAATATGGGGAAAGGAACACAATACTGTCTCAGAAAACATGACATTCAGAAATTAAACTTCCAGATGCTTCCAGATGAAGTCGTTGCCCGAAACAGGAAGTAGCTTGAGAAACTGTGTCCTATCAGTCATTGCCCTGAGAGGAAATTACTTTTATTTGCAACTTTCCCATGTTTAATTTTCTTATGGCTATTAAGTTTTTTGAATGTTTTGATATATACTGTTCAAAGTTTTGGGGTTAGTGACATTTTTAATGTTTTTGAAAGAAGTCTATTTTGCTCATCATTAAGTCTGCATTGATTTGATCAGAATGCATTACATAATAATTATTGATTATAATTTAAAAGAACTATATAGAAGAACTATATATATATATATATATATATAGTTCTTCTATA
>CAIGQQ010001438.1:0-11080 GCA_903798035.1 Danio albolineatus | reverse complement strand
ACAGAAGAAAGACTTTAATAAAAGTTATAAACGCTTGTGTGTGGAAATGGTGTGGAAATTGTAATTACTGGGTGAACTATGCCTTTAGAAATACATAAAACACTGTTAAGGGCTTCTTTTAATGACTTCTTTAAATAGCAGCAAGAACTTTCTAGACAGCAACATCTCAACAATGCCTGAGTTGCAAAAAAAAGTGTTCTGTCACACTGTACTGCAAGAAGAAAGAAAAGTTGAGCTTTAGTCTTGCTATTAAGGAAAAAAAATTGCATTAAGAGTCAGAAGCGTTATAGCTTTTTCCTAAAATGATAACAGCACAACTGCTCGTGACAGCTTGATGTTAAAATGTCACTGTAGTCACTATTGTATGTTTACACAATGAAAGAAGGTCTGCGCCGAAACAGAACAGAACTCAATACATTAATCCACAATATAAAGCTTTAGCTCTCTCCTGACTGACAGACAATTTGTTTAGGTGGAGCGCTTCTCTTGTTAAACAAAAGCAGCAAAGTTTGAACCTGAAGTACGACTTGCTTCGGAAATCCTGACAGGAATGTAAAAAGCGGAAAAGTTTGAAGCGCGTGTGTGACACGTGCCGCCTGCATTCTCAATGCTGGAGTCAGTATAATATAATTGAGGTTATGAAAAGCTCTCTCTTTCACACCCCCTCATTTGTATTTTAAGTCTAACAGGCATGTGTGATTCCACCTAAGCGTCTAATAAACGGGGCTTGTTCTTATTCCTCCTATCTCGAGAGTAAGAAGAAAAAGGGACAGAGTGGCGGTAATGAAAATGGTTTCTCTTTTGTTCTTTGACTGAGAACAGGAGCAAGAAAGGTTGTAATTTAACTGCTACGAGCGCCATGAAGACATTGGATGTAATAATGGCTTTTGCTATCTAATTTGTGTAGGGATTTGCCTGGACACAGTTGATCTCCATAGGCCTTAATGCTACACTGCTTCTGAACGCGAGAGAGAGAGTGAACGAGAGGTGTGAGCCTGCGTTACAACAGCAGATGGAGTGAAAGTATTCGCCGTACAGTCTAAACGCACTCCTTAACCTTTCTATTTCAGGATGAGACATGCACGCGTGGACAGGCTTTCAGCAAAATTCAGTGTAAAGGTCAATAAAAGTTCACGATCAAAACTAAATCACAGTTTTGGGGAAATGAGAAGTTCAGCCTTTAGGTGATGTACGCATCATCAGCCGAGCTCTTTATTAATGTTGCTTTTAGTTCCGAAGTTGCTTGGCAACCGCAAACAGCCTACAGTCAGGCTAATGAACTATATCACTTGCCGGAAGAAACGTTAATTGTAATTATGATTCATAAGGAGCCAATTCGGGTTGTTTAATTGTGTATTATGACAATTATTCTTATTATTATAGGTAATACGTGTAATTAATTACTGAACATTAGTGGCTTTTATAATATGCATGATGTCAACACTTCATCTGCGCAAATACTTATGCTTAACCTGGACAAAATAACAACCCAGTTACTTTCCAGAAAAATATGTTTGTTGTAATTAGTACTGAGAAGAAGCAGTTCTTGCTTTTTAATTCATTGTTTGTTTTGTTTTAAGATAATATGTATACTATTTTAAACTAATGAATATTTGTGTGTTTGATAATATGCCTGTTGTCAAAACTTCATCTGCACACCTACTGCATACACTTAGCCTCTCACATTACGCAGCATGAAATCACTTTGAAAGGGTCATGATGTGAGGAAATCAAATGTTCCTTCATCTTTCGACATACTGTACACATAGTTTGTCATCTTTTATTTACATCGAGCTTGTGGAGAGTAAGTTGTGTTGAAAGCTTTATGAGAGTGCAGAAGTTGAGTTGCAGACAAGGCAGTAATCACATAAAATGCTCCTCTCTGTGATATGTCAAACTGATTATATTATTGTCTGCATTTAAAAATATGTATATTTTTAAATATATATTTTTTTCTGTTTTTAATATATTTTCAGTTTAATATATTTTTAGTTAAAGTTTAAATGTTAGTAAACGTGGTACTTTCTTTATTGTTTTAGAAAATGATAATAAGAAAATAGGGCGTCAAGGTGGCATATCTGTGTGGAGTTTGCATGTTCTTCCCTGGTTGGTGTGGGTTTCCTCTGGGTGCTCCGGTTTCCCCCACAAGCCCAAAGACATGCAGTATAGGTAAATTGGGTAAGCTAAATTGCTCGTAGTGTATGTGTGTATGGATGATTCTCGGTGATGGGTTGCAGCTGGAAGGGCTTCCGCTGCGTAGAACATATGCTGGATAAGTTGGCGGTTCATTAGGCTGTGGCGAACCCAGATTAATAAAGGGACTAGGCCGAAAAGAAAATGAATGGATGAATGATAGGAAAATAATAAAAATAAAGTTGAAATAACACTATTCATTCATTTATTCATTCATTCATTTTCCTTCGGATTAGTCTTTAGTTCAGAGGTCGCCACATCAGAATGAACTGCCAACTATTTCAGTATATGTTTTATGCAGCAGATGCCCTTCCAGCCGCAACCCAGTATTGGGAAACAACAGCCTGATCTCACAAGGAACCATAACTATTTTACGTTTTGTCAGTTTAGTAGCTAATTCATTCGAATTCAAACAGTTCAGAACGATTTTAAAAAGGAGGCACGGCACCAAACCCTGCCCCTAAATCCAACCGTCATTGGGGGATGAGCAAATTGTACTAAACTGTGAATTCATACAAGCTGCTAATTCAAAAAGTTATGAATTGCTGTGAGACTGTGTTGAAAACACCAATGCACACTTATCCATTCATGTCTTTGGACTGCTGGGGAAACTGGAGCACCCAGAGGAAACCCACACCAACACAGGGTGAGCATGCATTCCACAACTCCACACAGAAATGCTAATTGACCCACCGGGACTCGAAGCAGAGACCTTCTTGCTGTGAAGAGACAGTGCTAACCACTGATCCACTGAGCTGCCTAAAATTAATTGAATGCTAAAATCCTGACCTCAGTTTATACATATCAACAAACGCACATCACAACCTCTTTAACACACAGCATCTTGCAACCTAATGAATTATTTACTAATAAAGTGATTAAATATGTCCAGCGATGCGTTTTTATCCCTAAAACCTTAAGTGTGAGGACAGGAAAGTGTGTTTCACAATCTCCTGAGATCAAATTCACAAACATGACACTGGAAGTTTGACCAAATTCTAAATTAGCAAAGAAAATAGGGCAGCTTTCAACTCCAGGGAAGCTGAAATAATTCTGGTGTGTATGAGGGAGAAAGAGGGAGAGAGAGTTTTTGCCTACATTTTGCGCACCAAATGTGCCCAGAAGGACAGTTAAACCTAAAATCACCTACACTGAAAGAGTGGCCAACATTCCTCATGGGGAAAACGGCTTAATAATCACAATTTCTGTTAAAGTTAGGTTTGGGGATGAGGTTAGTGGATGGAAAATACCAAAGAAGTCACTGTGAGAGAAATTTTTGCTTTGGGAAATTAGGCCAACTGAATTAGTAAAAGCGTGTGAGAGTTTAACATGTAAATAAAGTCAGATTGTGAGTGAAAAACTCTATCTACCAGCAGTCTCTGTATTTCACACTCAGTGTCACTGCAGTCTATGAAGATCCCTTGTTGGTTAGATTAACCCAGGCTCATTCTGATTACATACCCTGGTTACGTTTTTTTGCGAATCTGCCAGATGCCGCTGTGTCCGCTTTTTGAGATCTCAAATTTCCCTCACGAGTGCCATTGACGCCTACTGTACTCTCATGAATCCAGCAGAGGCTGCTGTCAACTGATTGACTGACTGACTAACCAACCGACCAATACCCCCACACCACCCTTCCCTAAACCCAACCAATAGTATTTTAAAAAGCACCAATTGACTCGCACACCCACATCCCTAAACCCAACCCACAGTGTTTTGAAAATCAATCCAGAAAAAGAAAAGCCCTCACTTGATTTTTACCACGTTTTCAGATTTGACCACATTTTCACCCTGTTATTTACTTGTTTGTTTTATTTTTTGGCTTTTGTTTTTGTCTTAGCTTCTTTCTGGAACCGTTCTTGTCACGGTGAACTCCGCTCTGCATCTCAAATCCTCTGACGTACGTGGCAAGTCACTGGACAAACTGGTAACAGTGTAAAAGCCATCCATATGGAGGTAAGCGATCAACTGGTACTGTAAGTGCAAAAACGATCAGCACCATACCCAATGCTTAATTTGTGAATTGCGAGGTCCCGAGATTGGGGTCACAAATCCGGCATGTTACCTGGGAGGGAGAGGTGTCAAAAGTGGTGGGGGTGGTGGTGCATGTGCGGAGGGGGATCGGCAAAATGAGGTGCTGAATCAGACTTCAGAGGTGCCGGATCTGGATCTGGCTTGTTCCGGCACTAATTAAGCCCTGACCATACCGCCCCGTGACGTGCGTACTTCTGGCTACATAATTCGTGATCTCCAGAAATGTATATAGGGCTATATTTTTGGAATGAGCCAACAGATCGTTGGGCTAGATAGATATTAAGGTCTCCATTCGGCATATGTTAAAAAAAACAAAAACAACATATTTGCAGTCATTCATTCATTCATTTTCTTTTCTGCTTATTCCCTTTATTAATCTGGGGTCACCACAGCCGAATGAACCGCCAACTTTTCCAGCATTTTGGTTTACGCAGCGGATGCCCTTCCAGCTGCAACCCATCTCTGGAAAACATCAATACACACTCATTCACACTCAAACACTACGGACAATTTAGCCTACCCAATTCACCTGTACCAAATGTCTTTGGACTTGTGGGGGAAACCGGAGCACCCGGAGGAAACCCACGCAACCACAGGGAGAACATGCAAACTCCATACAGAAATGCCAACTGACCCAGCTGAGGTTCGAACCAGCAAGCTTCTTGCAGTGAGGTGAACGTGCTACTCACTATGCCACCGTGGCGCCATTTGCAGTCATATTGTGAAAAAAAAAATACCTTGAAAGCATTCCCTGGTCCCCTCTAGCGGCAATCCCCTCTTTAGCAACATAGGCGTGTGTGTGTGTGTGTGTGTGATCAAATTTGGCCTATTAATTATTTTGAATAACAGTCCACATGGCAAAGATCCGTCAAGCCCAAAGCTGTCAGGCTGGACCGTCAAGCGAACAGGTGTTAGCTCTAAGGTAAAAACCAAAAGCTGTTCATCCATCAGTCTCGTAGTTAAATAGTGTCTTTCCAGTGCCTGTCCACCTCACTGCAGGACTGAAGAATCTGTGGCCAGCTGAACCAACCGATAGGCTGCGTACTGCAGTTTGCCAGTGTTTTTCTAGCCTGGATATGGAGCTCAGGAGCAGATGTGCAGCTTTAGCGCAGCTGTGGCTCTGTGAAATGTATTTACCAGTCTGCTTCTTTGTATAATAAAAGACAAGTGTCATTGTCTTAAGTCTTTTCATCACATGAACAACATTCTAGAAAGGAAGAGGAAGAGGTCTTGCGTTTGTGCGAAAGCTAAATTAAAGAACAGTGTTGAATCACAGACAATAAATCCGCGTTCCTAAGTGACAGTTCAGTGGTGGTAACCCTCTATCGCACCATCTGCCGAGCCTCCTGTGCTTATATATATGAGATTATTTCCTTAAGGAGCTTGTGGTGCCAAAAGGACTGATGCTTTTAATTGGAACTCAAATGCAGCGCAAACAAACACATGCAGAAGAGTACACACAAACACATACACACACTGGCGCTTGCGGAAAGCACAAGTTCTGCCATCCAGAGGCTGGCAACAGATGTTGGCAAATAATGTGAGGTAATGTGTGACTCTTTAAAATCGTTAAAAAGGCAGCTCCCTGAATACTGACAGTGTCAAATGATTAACTGAAATAAACTTGGTTATATGATACTGAGGAGATGTACAAAGAATGCTATATTTGCCGGGTATGTTTTGCTATGATTACAAATAATGGGTGCTTATTTGCTAGTAGATTTATTTAACATATTGCAGGCAAATTACTACAACTGTTTATGCAAATAACCACTTGTACAAGTAGGAAGCATGCATTGCATAAAGCGAGGATTTCTTTTTTCATGCCATAGTTGTACCAAATATTATTCACAATCTATTACAACTAAATGACATTAATTAAATAACATAAATATTAATTATATTATTAAAATAAAATATTTTTACATTATTATTATTATTATTATTATTATTATTATTATATACAGTATATACACACACACCCAAACTAGAAAAAAATGGGAACAGTATGCAAAACGTAAAAAAAGAAAAGTAGTGATTTCCAAGTTTTATTTTATTGCAGACAATATGTACACAAAATATTTCATGTTTTGTCTTTTCAACTTCATTTTATTTGTAAATATACATCCCTTCCTGTCATTCAGACCTGTAACACATTCCAAAAAAAAAAGTTGGGACAGGAGCACTTTAGGGCTAGTAACAAGATAAGCCCTGTTTACACTGTCAGGTCTTAACGCCCAATTCCGATTTGTTACTTTGATCTGAAAGGGCCGTCATTGCAGCTTGTCCCTATTGTTTATATACAGTGTCCTCCACTGACTCATCTTCCTACAGGGCAAGAAGGCAGGTAACTTCTGTCTACAACCACTGACCACTTTCCTCCTCCATGTTTCCTCTCTTGTTGTTATTTACCGCATCGGCGTCTCCACACACGCACTTCCTTCTATGTCATTAAACCACGAAGAAGTACCACATTGTCGCAAGTTTAATAATGTACAAAACTGATTTATTTTTCTTTTTGGCTTAGTCCCTTTACTAATCTGGGGTCGCCACTGCGGAATGAACCGCCAACTTATCCAGCATTTGTTTTACGCAGCGGATGCCCTTCCAGCCCGACCCATCTCTGGGAAACATCCATACATTCTCATTCACACATACACTACGGACAATTTAGCTTACCCAATTCACCTGTACCACATATCTTTGGACTGTGGGGGAAACGGGAGCACCCGGAGGAAACCCACGCAAACACAGGGAGAACATGCAAACTCCACACAGAAATGCCAACTGACCCAGGCGAGGCTCGAACCAGCGACCTTCTTGCTGTGAGGCGACAGCACTACCTACTGTGCCACCGTGTCGCCCAAAACTGATTTATATCTGATTTATTTCCACACATAAAGGAGGCCTAGAACCAATCCCTAAATATCCAAATGCATGTGTTCACACGGTCACAGAACAGATACGGTCTGTCACATATGAGCAAAAAATCTGAATTGGTTCACATTTAACTGACAGTGTAAACAGAGCCATAAATTGGGTAACATAAATTGGGAAATAATGATGTGATTTGTAACAGGTGATGTGAACGTGATTGTAATTATGATTTGGTACAAAAGCAGCATCCTGGTTGCGGATGAAGAGGATAAATGTACACTGTAAAAAAGCCAACTTACAAATTGTTTACTCAGTTTAAAATTGTAAGTTAGGTGGACATATTTTTGAGCTCAGAGTTGAATTTACTCATAAAAGTGATGATTCAACTGCATGTTTGGAACTGTTTGCTCAATGAAAGTAAAAAATTCAGTTGAGGAGACTTTAAATTTAGATTTCTCCATATCTTCAAAAAATAAAAAGTTGAGTTAACTTAAAATGTTAAAGCAACCGGCTGCAAAGAAATTTTGAGTTTATTAAGCTTCAGTGTTTGAAGCTGTGCCAAATTATTCTGTAAAGTATATTTGACCTAAACCAGCTTTTTCAGCCAACTTAAAAAAAATAATTTGGCAGAACTTCAACCACTGAAGCTTAATAAACTCAAAATTTCTTTGCAGCCGGTTGCTTTAACATTTTAAGTTAACTCAACTTTTAATTTTTTACAGTGCACTTGACTGGCCTGTCTGTAGTCCCGACCTGTATCTAATAGAGAATGTGTAGTGCATTTTGAAGTGCAGAACTTTTGCAGTAAGAATGGGACAAAATTACACCTGCAACACTTGCTGTCTTAAGTCCCTGAACGTCTTTTAAGTGTTGTGAAAAGGAATGGCAACACTATAAAGTGGTAAATGCTTTACTGTTCCAACTTTTTTTTAAATATGTTGCAAGAACCAAAATTGGAAAAGTGTTTATTTTGAAAATAAATAAATAAATAAAAATATATCATGAGGAACACATTAAATACTGTCGTACTGTCTGCAATGAAATACAAGTCAAAGTAAATTTATAAATCACTACTGTTTTCTTTCTTTATTTGACATTTTTATTTGAGAGAGAGGGTTTTAATACATTTTCTTATTTTATTTATTTCATTTTAATGCATTTCATATTTTATTCTAGTTTATACTTTTATCTTGACTATAAATAAACAAACAAAAAATAAACAAATAAATAGGCCTAAGTAAGTAATTATATATCAATAAATAATTAATACATTTAATTAACAACTTCATTCTCAAAGACAGCCAAAATAATGTTAGTCATTCTCTCTAAAGTTCGCCTCCTTTACAAAATATCATTTTAATTTATTTAATAAATAAAGTATAAACAAATCATTATTGCACTGTAAAAAAACCGAAAAACAAAAACATCTGTTAATAAAGAGTTGAGCTGTTAGTGAACAGGCTGTGTAGTTTAATAGGATCTGCTCACTACTTGAGAATCACAGACATTTTACCTTTCATTTACAATATTGAATTAAATGATGGGAAATTGATCTTTACTCTGACATATTTACATGCTTAAAAATAAAAATAACAAGTGCAATTTATTGACAAGTTTAGTTTGAAAGTTAAACTGTCAAGGTTGGTCATGTAAATTATGGTACAATATCGGTGTAATAAGAGAGCTCCCAGTACATTTTCTATTATTCTTACATATTCATTTCTTAGAGTGTACCTACATTACAGTCTCTACATTATCAAAATCTCCACAGGTCTGCCAAAATAACAGCACAGTGCACAACACCGATCGCATTAATACCCGCTGAATTAATTCATAATAATTTGCTCACACAGTCCCTATTTCTGAAATGACTTCTAAGACTGATAAATCCTGTGCTAAAATGCTGTGCCACTTAATCCATTTTCACTGACACCAGTATTCTCTTTGCAGATTTGAAGACACACCACAAAAGACACATCCATTAAACTCACAAAAAAAGGAATCCACTTCAAATTTCCGAAAGACACAATCCTCAAATTAACTGTTCATCAAAAAAAACTTTGCCACCATTTTTTACAATCTTCTCCCATCACGTCCACCCGTTTACATCATTTAACATGTACACAATAGAGGACTGCTGGCTTCTCTGCAAAATGCAGGTGAAATCAGGTTTTACTATCACCGTGGGTACATTTGGAACACAAAATGCAGGCAAAACCTGAGCGACACACACTAAAACACCCTAATTGCAGAGGCAACACCTGTCATATCAGTGCCAATCTACAAGCAGCATCTCTATCCCACGATGCCAACATGATAGTAAGGGCCTGGACAGTGTTCCCACCAGAGGCAGCCAAATTGGACGTTTCACCTCACTGCATGACTACTAGAGAGCCACTCCAATGGCGGACCTATTAGCAGGACAGATATAGCTCTCCTGGGAAGATGGAGAGAGAGCAAAAACCCGACGGAGGGGTAGGATTTTACCCGGCGCACTAAGTAAGAACAGTATATTTTTCTAGTTATCTATCTTCATTTCTGTCAAGCGGTTTTGGATCACACCCACATTAACCTCAGCTATTAAGTTCCTCTTATTCTCTCCTTAGCGCTGTATTAAAATCTAATACTTAAGACTAATGCATTTGCCACCATGGCATTTTTTTTAACACTATGACAGGCTAACAGGAGGGCCCATTTGAGACAGATATGCAGAACAAGAGACTACGCCAAGTCCCCTGGGTGGCGGGATTCATTACTGCATTGTATTAAAAATACAACCGCGCTGAATAAGATATTGATCACGCTGGGCGGACTGTGAAGCTGCTCGCAGAATCGTAATAACGGTGTAGAAATCACTCACTGCAATTTGTCGCAGCCTAAATAATGTTTTGATAAATTACATGCCAACAGTGAAAACACTTCCTTGTTGTTGTTTTTTTTCTCCCTCAAAATTACAGATTACACACTTTTTTAAAGGGACAGCTTGCCAAAAACGAAAATGGGATTTTAATCTACTCACCCTCAGGCCATTTTTTTTCCTTCAGTTTAGCATTTTTAGCTGAAACAAAGGTCCTTGGTGGTTTATAAAGTGCAAGCCAATGGCTACCAGCACTATACGAGAAAATATACACAGACATATATACATTCGTGTTGCCAAAAATACACATAGGCAACAGAAATGCCCAATACTGTCAAATCTAATAAAGTGAAACGATCATTCTACAGAGGAAACTAAACATTATTCACAACTGTTGTAGGTCTGAGACTCATGAATGCACTCAGGCTGTGGATTAGAAGTAACAATGTTTCATTTTACTTACACAATTTTAATTTTAATGTGTCCTTATTACAGAGTAACTATTGTAAATACTGAATAATGTTAACTAATGACATACAGCACATACTATATGGTTAAGTTCAAAATGATGGTTAGTTGTAATCATGCATAATTAATTGTAATTACTATGGTAAGTACTTGTAACAAGATACCTTAAAATGAAGTGTTACTGTAGTTTCATACACATACTTGTTTGTTTGTTTGTTTGTTGGCTCTCAAAGTGCCAATATCCATTGAGTTAGATCTTATGAATCACTAAGAATTGCTGTTTTAGCTAAAAATCGTCTTGAATGTTCTCCTGAACTCGTCTACTCATCTTGTATGACCTAAGATTAATTAAAGGGCACCTATGAAGAAAATCAACTTTTGTAAGGACAGAACTGTGTGTATGTATAGTGTATCCACTGTCCTATTAGAATGATATAAACCCAACAAGTCTCTTGTTTTAAAATTTCCTGATGTTAGAATAGGATCCAAATCCCAGTGATTTTGGAGCCCATCGCAATGTGACGTACAGTAGGAGTGCAGTTTTCCCACTTGAATTGATTGACAGCCACCATGTTTCTATAATAACATGTACGCATGTCTACAGAATATATATATATATATATATATATATATATATATATATATATATAT
>CAIGQQ010001437.1:0-13491 GCA_903798035.1 Danio albolineatus | reverse complement strand
ATATATATATATATATATATATATTTTAGTAACCCTCTGAAATGTTTCTTTAAATTGTAGGAAAGATGACGCATTACAAATTTGTATTACCATAGTTGCATGGATGGTTTTAACTGTCTTTTGACTTCTAAAAGCAGACTTTGTCTTTGCCACATAAAACCATGCTCACTTTGTATCCTTCCTTTTATTTGAAATGAGGAAAGACAGAAAAGTATGCCAGCAGTTCAGCAAGGCAAGTCATTTTCTTAACGTGAATTTAAGGTCAAAACTGTGTTCTAAAAATGGTGGGTGACCTAAAACAGAATGTTTTCACTGGTTACACTTCTCCAGTAAAATACTTCATAAACAGCCTCACCACTACAGTCTACAATCCACAACGTATTTGAGTCACCACAGAACATGACTATAACAGTGAAAGTCTTCAGCCCATACCTGTCAAACATGCCTGAAATATCTCCAACCCTTTCTGACCTCTCTCAGTCTTAGCAGGGTGACTTGTCGGTCAACCACTAGTGAACATTCTGTTGATTTAATAAGGTTTAGTTCGGAGCATTCCACTTCTGTCAAGCTCTTTGTATAAACAGTGTAGCACATGTGTGACTGTTTGACGTCATGTAAGTTACTTTCACGTCCCTAAAAAGGCTTTCCAGGACAATCCATAGAACTTGTACTTACAATAAAGACTTGTATTTCTGAAATGCTGGATGATTGAGAATCTGGATGGAGGGAGTGACAGGACTAGCAAAAAAGGCCACAGGAAAGCTGATGGTGGAGGGAACCATGAAGGAACAATCAGGCCTATTATTGAAATGAGAACATTTAATCCAGGCTCATTATTGATACGTATCCCTATATACATTTCTGGAGATGGCGAAATACATACCAGGGGCTACATTGTTTTGTAGGTTTTGTTTTCGCATAAATCCACCAGAAGCTGCTGTGTATGCGTTTTCAGATCTCAAAATTCTCTCATGAGTGCCTTTTGCACCTGCCCATCTCGCGTAAATCCACCAGAGGCCGATGTTGACCTACTGACTGACCGATTCCCCCTTCCCTAAACCCACCTGACAGTATTTTCAAAAGCAATCAGAGGAAGAAAAGCCCTCGTGACCAACTAATTTTTACCATGTTTTTGGCTCTTACCGTTTTCTCACTCTGTTATTGACATATTATTTATTTTTTATTTTTTTTCCTTTTGTTTTTGTATTACCTGCTTTCTGGAACCATTCTTCACCAGACACGAACACCATTGTTGTGGTCAACTCCACTCTACGTCTTAAGTCTGCAGACATACATGGCAAGCTACTGGGCAAACTGGTAACAGTGGAAAAGCTGTCCACCAGGGGCCAGCCATTATCGCCAAAAGAAACAGAAGCTGTCGGCGGCATCATACCAACCCGTAGATTTGTATATCCATCAAAAAGTTTATCTATCCAAATTGAGGTAATCTTATCTCTGAGATGGAAACCACACTCTTTTAGGCCCTGGTATACTTCAAACTAAGTTATTTCTCATTCTTTGTTTGAGGGTAAAAACAAGTCAGAGTGATGGCATACTTTTTTTCAGTGGGCTGGGTTGTAAATGTGTCACGCCGATTGAGTGTACTGCTAAACACAACAACAATGGCAGCTGAGAGAGAAGAACAGGCTCATAAGCAGCTGGCCAACAGCTTTTTCTGTGAGAAGCGTCCCCGTGATCACATTGCTTTATATTTGCCATGGACAGACACAGAATGGTAGAATGTTTAGAACTTTGTCAAATGTAACAAGACGCCGTTGTGCTTATGACCTGGTGTGTGAAACCAGATGAAAATACTGTAATCTGTACCAGCTCTGCTACTCGACTTCAGTTTATTCTGTTGCGCTGAATGTTTGTCTCCTGTCTGACAATATACTACAAGAATACAGTACGAAGAATCTCAAAGAAATGAAAGTTCCAGAACACACCCACCCACCGCATAATCAGCACGAACTAATAGCTCAAAGGTGTATAACTCCTTCAAAAAGTTCACTTTGCAAAATTGTTTCAAACAGCCAAAACAAACTCAAAAAGAACATTGTTTTGGCTGGATTACTTTTTTCGTCTGAAGTATACTGGGGTCTTAGCATCCAGCTCCATTAAAACTACCCCAGGAACAGTTGTCAGACTGTATATCAGGCTCTTCCTCAAAGAACAGTGTGGCTTTAGGATTAGGGTCTGTGGTGGGCATTACCTCTGGGTGTATGGTGGTGTGCTCAGTATCGTTCCATAACATAGTGGTTAAGAAAGGAAAATCAAGGTGTGGCACACACGCTCAATTAGAATGGAAGTGTTTGGGAGTGCAGTTTGATTTGTTAATGAACTACATTAAAGTGGGTAAAGAGAAACAGAGTGCTAGGCCGGAAACAATACCTGACAAAAAAATAAAGAACAACTAAATCTAATGAACAAAATGAAGAACAGATGTCAAATCAATCTCACATTATGTAGGCTAACTATGACAGCTGACAAAAACATAATCAGAAATTACTATACAAACTATTTCCAATTGCTGTACATGCTGTACCATATCCCCAAATTCAACCCTCACAGGATACTGTTTCTAACTTCACAAATAAAAGCTCAGTCTGTATGATTTATAAGCCTTTTGTAAAATGGAACATGGAAAGTGTTCTCATAATCCACCTTCTTCTTGTTATACCTACTGTATGTCATACCCATGATGTCATAATACAAATTTGTGTTGTGATACTGTGTCACGAAAAATGTGCACACACATGCATACAGGCACACATTGTACCCAACAAACTTCTCTGTATGCAATTTTCTTCAAAGATTTTGTTTGCTTAAAGAAATAGTTCACTCAAAACTGTCTGTCATTTACTTATCCTTCACTTGTTCCAAACCTGTTTGAGTTTCTTTCTTCTGTTGAACACAAAAGTAGATTTTTTGAAGAAAGCTGGAAACCTGTTCCTTTGACTTCCATGGTGTTTGTTTTTGACTATGGTAGTCAATGGTTTTCACATTTTCAGCTTTTTTATATATATATATATATATATTTATTTATCAACAGAAGGAAGAAACTCACTTAAGGGAGAGAAAATAGTGAGTAAACTTTCATTTTTGAGTGAACTATTCCTTCAAAGTAACACTATGCAACTTTCTCTCGCATCTTCCCTTAAACCAGGGCTCTCAAACTCATGGTCTGCGGGACAATTACAGCCCGTGGGATGATAGTTTGTGGCCTCCGCCTTAAATTTGAAAATTTAATGCCAGTGCGGCCCATGAGTTTGCCATTTTACAGTGTTGTGTGCAGAGATGAACAAACCTACTAATCACATTGGGGTATGTGACTCTCGGCGGCGGGACATCAGCTGGGCGTAATGCAGGCAGCGCTGCCATGGAGTTCTTCAGTGCCTGGCTGGCTGCATCTTTTCTATTGGTCACACGCGGACATTCGTCCCAGCGCGATTCATTCACAACCCTTAAAAAAGGTTTTTAAAGTTGCTGCCCTGCGAGACATAATACGTAGATAAATGTATGTAAATCAGTGCTTAATTTGAGCCAGATGGATCTTGCAGGATCCTGTTCAGGGAAATGTCAGATATTCGTGGTTTGTTTTTCGGTATTTATTTTAATTAATTCTGCGTTAACTTGTGCGCGAATAATACCTGCATGTGTGTGTGTGGAAAAGAGAGAGAGAGAGAGAGAGAGAGAGAGAATAAGTGCAGCGAAGGCTGTGTGGATTGTGTGCGCGCACACGCATGACGATAGTCACCATGCACAAGTTACAGCAAAAGCACCAGTCATCTTTCTTACGTTTACAATCACTCTCATTGGTTGGTGGTTATTGTTTCAGGCACAGTGAGCAGCAAAAACAAACAATGGCATATTGGCCTACCTAAATGATATTTGAGTCAAAATAGCAAAGAGGCAGTCAAGGATATTTAATATTTTTTTTTAAACCATGAGTAAATCTGTTAATGAGCCTGATCAAACAAGATACTGAGAAGCTGGAACTGTTCCTGGATCAGGACAGTGGGAAGCAAAGTGAGTCAAGTCAGCCACAGAACATGACGGAGAAGCTACCTAATATAATCGTCTGCAGTATCGACACAAATAAGAGTCCCCAGTAACCTGGACCAATTAGGGTCGCACCTATATGTGTAGGTCATTTGCATCGCGCTACTTGCATTGTATTTTCGTTGCCTCACAATGAATGATGATACCTGCAATTTCCTGTTACCAACAAAGCAGATTGCACTGTTCTGTCATTTCTCTATATTTCTATAGTTCCACTGGCAGGGATGGATGGGGCTGTGTTTACCAGTTTGCTCACCCAAGTTGCTTGCATGATTACAGTAGGCAGATATGTTAGCTGCATCAGCAGAATTAATCTAATTAAAAGTTATTCTAAATGTGAATGACTTTACCTTAAGTCCAATCTATTCTTCTGCGTTGAATACGCTACTGTATATCCGACAAAGTCTTTGCAAATGCACGCAATCAGACCTGCCTGTCTAAAAAGTGACAACGTTTTCATGGACATCAGTAATTAAATTAATTGCCTTAATCTTAATAAGACAATAATATGATTAAGGTGTGTAAATAAGTTGCTTTTTGAATTTTCCTTTCATGATCCCGTTTTACATGTTATAGCACATAATTAACGTCACCATGCTCATTGCTTCACCAAGCTATCAACATTTCCTCTGGAGTTTTATGTCATTTGGGGTGATTTTTTTTTTAAATCTGTCGAATTTAACTGCAGTTCGGCACTTTCACTTTTATTCGGGAACATTTCATGCATTCCCACCGTGAAAAGCGAGATACTGGATGTGAGTGCACTTCTGGAAGAGTGTTGTTTTAATAGAATTTGATACTTTATAATTTGAAGATGTTGAACATTTGCCAGATTCATCCTCTTTTTTTTTCCTTGAATGACTGTGAGTTTCAATTAATTCAATCAATCAATCAAACTTTATTAAAATAGCACCTTATTACAACCAAGAGGCTCCCCAGAGTGCTTTAGAGTCTTAAAAACAAAAATGAAACAATTAAAACAAATTAAATGATAAGAACACAAGTGTCAATAAAACAATAAAACATCATTTGAACTAACGAATATCAAAAGCAAGTCTAAATAAATAGGGCTTGAGCTTCGCTTTAAATAGTGCCTCATCTGTAATGATGCGAAGTTCTAAAGGCAGGGTGTTTCATAGTTTTTGACCAGCCACTGATAATGAACGATCACCACAATGTTTGTACCTGGATCTGGGGGCCGTTAACTGCATTAAAAACAAACAAAAGTAGTTTAAAATCAATTCTTAACTTAACAGGGAGCCAGTGAAGAGAGTAAAGGACAGGTGTAATGTGCTCACGCTTGCGGCTTTTCATCAGCATGCGAGCTGCAGCATTTTGTACTAGCTGCAACCGATGGAGTAGGGTTTGGTTATTGGTTAATTCCAACATAGTGTGTATTGCAATAGTCCAGACAGTAACTGATAAAAACATTAATGGCTTTTTCTAGGTCACGCTGGCTCAGAAATGGCTTGACTTTGGCAAGTTAGCGAAGCTGAAAAAACTAGCCTTGATCACTTAATTGAACTGTTTATCAAATTTTAAACTACTGTCCAAGTTCACTCCCAAATTCTACAGTAGTACTGCATGCATGCCTGATGTAAACTCAACTCAGTGTATGAGTGTGTGAATGTGAGTGTGTATGGGTGATTCCCAGTACTGGGTTGCGGCTGGAAGGGCATTCGCTGCATAAAACATATGTTGGAATAGTTGGCCGTTTTAGTCAGATATTATATGGAATTTAAAATTGTCCATCTGAAACAATTCTTCCTACCAATAATGTTTTAAATGTGACACTGGTTGAAATGTTTAGTTTGTAGATTTTATTTGTGTTTAGTTAAGCTTGGAGATAGACTTTACAACTATTTTTTTATATAAACTGTCTGAGCAATTATAACACAATTATAGTACAATCAATTCTTTGATTGCAATGTGAAAGAAAAGACTATTTGTTTTGCTTTATTGTGAACTAAAGTAAAGTCTGACTTGCTACAAGTCGTTCGGCAGATTGTGACATAACATACATTAATTACATTGAAATCCTCTTGAGGCAGCAGGGTGTTAAGTTTAAGTGCCTGCTCACCTATTGAAAACTGCAGGGATCATTAGTTGCACATTTCAATGACTAAACCTGCACTGTTTATGTTACCATGCTTGAATCTTCACCATTAAGCTACCTGTTTCTCATATATCTGCTACTGTTTATGAACTGAACTATTTCAGTTGTTAAATTGCTCATAAACTCGGCTTCCTTTAAGCTTGTTTTGAAAAACTGATGTTGCCAAATAAAAAATTTCAAAGCGCTTATCTTGACAGCACACTACATGCACACAGTTACAGTTTAAAAAGCAAGAATTTGTGACATCAATGCTAAAACCTGCTTGGTCAAACCCTGCCCTAGTTGTCACGCCAAGCTGGCATGGTTTGCGCTGAAGGAAATAGGATTTACCTTATCCTCTCTACACAAGGACTTGTGAAATGGAGCATGCTGTTTTGAGAAGATTAACACATTGTTGGTATTTGTATTTAGGCACTTTGCATTCCCCTGGATATCAACTGATCACTGCATTTCTAAAATATTTTTTCATGCCATGGCCAATACCAAAAATATATGCAACAAAACTCTATTTCAGGCTTCAAATGCGTAAGTGTGCTTGTACGCAACTCCTTCCTTTGCAAGGGTAAAGGCTTGTCTGGTTAGCACTGACATTTAGATCTATACCGATGGTGTAATGTCACCATCGGTACTTAGACCTTACAAATACTATAGTGACTGACAGCCATTCAAAATACTCAGATATTCACACTAAATAAATGAATGAATGAATGGAGACATTTCATTATATTACACAACCCTAAATCAGGTTTGTCTGGTTAGTGCTGACTTCTAGATCTATACCGATGCTGTAATGTCAGTTTTACTTAGAACTTACAAATACTATAGTGACTGACAGCCATTCAAAATACTCCGATATTCCAACGCTATCTCACGGCAATTCATAACTTTTGATTTCAAGAGTTCACACTTAGCTGATGATTGATTATAAAGCGTATTTGGCATGGTGTCCCGGGAGAGAGCCCTGAGCTCAGAATATCCTTGAGCCCGGGGCTCCCTCCCGTTTAAAAGCCGAGAGGAGAGTTTGAGCTCAGGTAAGTCTCGAGAACTCCCCCCGCTTGTGAACGTGCTGAGATATATCTTAACTAGAGTTGCTTTAAGATGCTATTTAAAAGTAGTCAATTTACTTATGTAGTATATATTTTGGATGGTGGGAGGAAACCGGAGGACCCAGGGAAAACTCACGCGAACACAGGGAGAACATGCAAACTCTACACAGAAACACCGTCTGGCTCGGGGAGAGGCCGAACCAGCGGTGTTCTTGCTGTGAGGCAACAGTGCTAACCACTGGGCCACCGTGCCGCCCTATAGGAGAAGGGGAGGAGTTGGGGTTGAAGGGGGGATTCTTCAAGACGAAGATGACCAGAGTAGAAAGCTCTGGTAATTTATAGTGTGTAAGGATTCGTCTGATTGGAGCAATATGCAGAGCTGATGTGGTACCAGCTGTGTTCAATCATAAGCACGTGATCCTCTCGAAATTAGTTTATAAATAAACCCCACTTAGTGGCTAATTCGTATGCATTTGTACGATCTAATTATTACAATTTACTACAATTTGCTCATCACCCAATGACGGTTGGGTTTAGGGGTGGGGTTGGGTGCCACGCCTCCTTTTTTAAACTGTACAATTTCGTACGACTGAACTCGTAGAAATTCGTACGAATTAGCCACTAAACTGGCAAAATCTAAAATGCTTACATTTTCTCGTGAGATCAGGCTGGATATTCACACTAAATAAATGAAAGAAAGAAAGAAAGAAAGAACTACATAACTACATCCACAAACGCCAGTAAAAACTGTATTGTGCGAAAAGGAAGCCCTATGTTAACAGTGTCCAGAAGCGCCATCGAGTTCTCTAGGCTCAGAGGCATCTAGGGTGGACTATCACACAGTAGAAATGTGTATTGTGGTCAGATAAATCAGTATTTCTGGTATTACTGTATTAGGGAGAAATAAACACTGTGTATTCTGGAACAAAGAAGAAAAGGATTGTCCAGACTCATCCAAAAGCCAGGGTCTAGTATGGGGTTGTGCATGGGGTTGTTTCAGTGACCTTGACAAACTTGCACTGTTAATGCTGAAAAGTACATAGAGATTTTGGAGCACAACATGCTGCCTTCTCTTCCAGGAACAACCATGCATATTTCAACAAGACAATGCAAAACCTCATTCTGCACACATTGCAAAGTCCTGGCTGTGGAGGAAGAGGATACAGGTACTTGACTGGCATTTTTGTTGTCAGTAAATACAAAAAACACTATGGAAGGAAACAAATGCTTTGTGCCAAAGACTTTTTGCACCAATTAGCATTTGCCAAAAATACACTAATGAAAGGGAACTTTGATTGTACAGTATACAAGTTATTTTAGAGTACAAATTTTCAATCATGACAGGTTTTTCACGATCAGACACCTTTTCAGATACCTAAATTGTCGACAGGAACATGTCTGCTAATTTTCAGTGTGTCTATATAATAGTTTACAATGAAATAAATGCTGTTTAATAAAATAAGTCAGACAATTTTGGGACAAGATTCTCTTTCAGTTTTAAGGTATCTTCAAACAATGATTGACTGGTACAATTGCATCTAACTAAAAGTTGTTCAGGTATTCATAATCAGATTTTATTATAAATATATTTAGATCTAAGCTGTGACTTTCATAATCTGATTTATAGCTTATATTTTTGTTTTGGCTAGACATTTGGCTAAAGCATAACGTGCATTATTGTAGGTGGGGAGAGTAAGTGGGTTGTGGATTGTGGATTGTAGGTGGGGAGAGTAAATAACCAGAACTCTCTTTCACCCTCAATAGAATCGCTGAGGTGAATTTCCAGTATGGGTCACCATTATTGGCCACATGTCATGACTTCACAACTAACCAGCTGATCCTGAGTGTAAATTAGGAAATATTCTTTTTTTCCTTCATTGAACTGTGAACTAAATTATGCTCACTTACTGTATACTCAGCCAGCAATGACATGTGGGGCCCAGATGGGTTAACTACGGGTTCCATGGGAACTGTGTGGGCATGGGCTTTGGCTGGGTGAAATCAGCGGGTCCCATGTAGGTTTTGTAGTATTAGTCCCACATAGGAAGCCCATATGAGCTGATTACATGGGCCCTATAAGGGACAGGCATGGATCAAGTGGGCATGGGTTTGAACTGGGAACACATATATGGGTCTTGCATGACATATTTATGGGCCAAGTGGTCATGGGTTTGAACTGGGAACACAAATACTGTATGGGCCTTGCATGACATATTTATGGGCAGAGGTGGCATGGGTTTGAACTGGGAACATAAATATGGATCCCCCGGTTAATACCCACATAAGACCCTTACAGATCCCACTTTAAACCCATCTGGGCATCCATGGCTGGCCCCCGGGTGGATCCCGAGTGCAAGCTGTTTTTCAAACCTTTTAAGCAGGTGGGGCCCAAATGGGTTTGGCATCAATTGCCCAGTTAGGACCCATGCAGTACACATACAGTATAGGTGCCACTTTTAGTACGTCTGGGCTTCCACGGCTGGCCCCAATGTGGATCCCGGGTGCAAGCCCATAATGGGGCCCACATTTGCTGCCAATGAAGCCCTCATCTGGGCCCCACATGTCATTGCTGGCTGGGTATATAACCATTTTGCTTTAATAAATTGTAATACAAATGAAAATAAAGAAAAAAATCACAAATTACAACCCTTCATATGTTTAAATCTCTGGTCTGTCCTACTCTTATTGTTTTTTACACCTGCTTCTAATGTGCTGTTTAATTACACTCTTCATTTTAGACTTAAATCTTGCTACAGTTGCTTAATCTGTTCATTTCTGTTTTCTACTCATTTCTATTAAGTTCTTAACACTTAACATCTTAACAATTCATTTTCCTCCTAAATGAGCTGACACCCATAAAAAAGAGACACCTACTGCAATCTCATCATCTGAATCCTATAGCATTTGAAATATGTCCCTCAAGATGTCTGAATCTTATTCTACTGTCCTCCAGAGGTCATATTTATGGCCACTGAGGCAGCCTTCATGACTAAAATTAATTGGGCCATGTTTTCCATCATGAAGGGCAGGTTGGGCCTGGTCCACCCAACCTTGGCCCTTCCTGGCCTTACATCAGTTAACAAATTTTTTTTTTTCGAGTAAGGACCATAAAAGGTGACCGTGGTGTTTAAAAATTTGTTTTAGCTAGCCAGTCACATTTACTATCTTGATTAAGGTCTTGCTTTTTTGACAATTCTAAACCATTCACGCTGCATTAGATGATAGACATCTGATTAGCGCTATTAGCACTATTACCAAAAAATACTTTTCTTTCACACTATTGCAATTGAAAATGCATCAAATAGAAAGTCTTAAAGGGCTAGTCCAGAGTGTATTTTTAAGGCTTGTTTGTGTTTATAAGATCTTGTAGAAAATCACGTCATTTTTTTCATATATCTTTTATATATACAACTGCTCAGCTAACATGAAAGCGACTGTCATATTTCCTAGTTCCTCCAAAAGCCCGCCCTCAAGAGGCTCTGATTGGGCACTAACATAATGTGCTGAGATTCGCTGATCGACTCCATGTCACCAGGAAGTGTCTCTGCTGTAACATTACAGCGCATCTGGCCAATATGCAGCTTTGCCATGCGGAGTGTACGCTCATAACCTGAAGGGTTTATGACATCATTAACCCAGATGTATTGTTTTGTAGTCCCCAAACTTCGCTCACTGTAAGCTTTGCTAAGCTAACTCTGTGACAGCCAATGTCTCCATTTGCATTGAACTTTGAGCGTATTACATTTAGAGATGTTGTTTATGTTCACACAGCTACATTACACATCAACTAAAGCTTCAAATATGATATCAAAGTGGACCACCCCTTTAAAGAAAACAGACATTGAGTAGGATAATGGGATAATGAAGATGCTCCTGCAGTGACACTTCACCATAACATTTCCTGCAAAGCTTTTTGCTGCAATTTATTGTCAACTTTATTCAAAGCATTCAAAGCATGCAGTATATGGAGAGAACACATTATTTGTGGCTAAAATGAACCATTGTCTCGCAAAACTGGGCCGAACACTCTCTAACATACTCACCTGCATGTAAACACAGAGGAATGAACCACCATCCAGTATAGGTTTTACACAGCGGATACCCTTCCGGCTGCAACTCAGTATTGGGAAACACACGTACACTCTCACATTTACACTCATATGCTACGGCCAATTTAATTTATTCAATTCACGTATAGCACGTCTTTGGACCGCGGGGCAAACAGGAGCACCCAGAGGAACATGCAAACTCCACACAGAAATGCCAACTGACCCATCTGGCACTTCTTGCTGTGAGGTGACTAACCACTGAGCCACTGTGTCGCCTGTCACAGTGGAATGAACCGCCAAATACTCTAGCATGTTTTATGCAGCGGATGACCTTTCAGCCGCAACCCAGCACTGGAAAGCACCCATTCATTCGCTTATTCACACTCATACACTACAGCCAATATCTGTTTACCCAATTCATCTAAACTGCATGACTTTGGACAGTGGGGAAACCAGAGTCAACCCACTCGAACGGAGAGAGCATCATTAAAACTCTGTGCATGCCTCATAAATTACTTTTTAAAATGCAGTAAATTATTTTATTTATCAAGATAATTTTATTATAAATGAGCAAAATAGCAAAATTATTGTTTTCAAAATATTTGAAAGGCGCTTGGCCCACCTTAAACTTCAAAGCTGGAGCCAATGTCCTGACATTTTTTCCTACCCATAAGATTATGCTACTAAGTATTTGAATGGTTCTGGAGTTGGGGTTAGGGAATAGGTAAATTAAGGCGATATTACAACTTTATATCACACTACTTTACATTAAAATTTACAGTGGTAGCAAAATCTGATGAGTAGCATATTGCGTTATCAAAATACCTACTTTTTGAATGGGAAGTAGGACAATCTGACAAGGTAGGACAAATCGACAGGTGTCCTGCTTTAGCATTGTTTTTCAGATACACAAGTTCACTTAGCATGTATGTAAAAATATTATGGTATTTTTATGCTGTTTAGAGCAGTACTATACTGCAAAAACTTACAAACAGCACCCGTAATAGCCACTGTAAAAACAACAATTTACTTAATCTTTGCGTGGCTGGATTAAGGAATAGAGCTCAAAACTGCCAAACCATAACAGTAGGCACAAATAGTCTATTGTCTGGAATAAATCTTATAAAATTGACTGATATTTCATAAATTCTATGACTTGTGCTTAACTTACTGCTTATTAATTAGACACCTGCTTATTAAAGTTATTCACTGCTCCTATCAGGGTTTTTAATGCTGTGGCAGACCAGCAGACCTCCTTGATTCAACGCAGAACACACTGATTTCTTTAAAGCTGCAGAACACTGGCCTCTGCTGGTAAGAAAAACAAACAAATTCTGAAATCGGAGCCAGGAACAGCTGGGGAGCAGGTGCTCTAGTCCAATACAAGATGGAAATGAGGGTGGCACAGTGGGTAGCACAATCGCCTCATAGCAAGATGGTTGGTGGTTCGAGTCCCAGCTGGGTCAGTTTGCATGTTCTCCCCGTGTTCGCATGGGTTTCCTCCGGGTGCTCTGGAAGTCCAAAGAGGTGCTTATATGAATTGGGTAAGCTAAATTGTCTGTAGTGTATGTGTGTGAATAAGAGTGTGGATGTTTCCCAGTGAAGGGTTGCAACTGGAAGGGCCACTTCATAAAACTTATGCTGGATAAGTTAGTGGTTCACTCTGCTGTGGCAACCCCAGATTAATAAAGGGACTAAGCCAACAAGAAAATGAATGAATAAATAAATAAACAAATAAATAAAATAATAATAATAATAGTAGTAAAGCTATAGTAAATTATAATGCTTTTGAACCATAAATTGTATTGTACTGTATATATTATAGTATTTACATCTCTGTTAATGAATGCTATACAGCATACTGTAGTACTACCTATTGAACTGATAAACTGTATTTAATACTACAGTATACTTTCGTTTTTATGACAGTGGACTATGGTGTACTGTAATTCCAGTACTTTGCTATTGTATTGTTCAAAAACATTTAAATATTTACTATGAATTGTTAAAATTTTTGTTCAAAAACTAGTTACAAAATGTATTCAGCTTTGTTAAAGTTAGTTAATGAAAATAAAGTTGTTGATTGTTAGTTCATGTTATCATTAAGTAATGTTAACAATAACACACAACTTACACATTCATTAATATTGATGTTTTAAAAGACTGAAATGGGTAAATGGTAATGTATATATATATATATATATACATTACCATTTAC
>CAIGQQ010001431.1:3214223-3227542 GCA_903798035.1 Danio albolineatus | reverse complement strand
ATATATATATATATGTATATATATATATATATATATATATATATATAATATGATTACTGTATATAATCTTCAACAGAGTAGTGAATTGTTGACTTTCTCATGAGAAATGAATCAAAGTGACTCTCTCATGTGCTGTGTGATTGGTTGTTTGCTACAAGTGTCCTTTTCAGGTACATGAGTTTACCTCAAGTTGACAGAGAAAGTTTTTATCAAGTATTGTAAAACCACTAAGACCTGATCTTTTGTTTGGTTTTGTCAACATGAAACTTACTCAACAACCCAGAGTTTGTTCAACAGGCCTCGGACTGCATGCATGCAAAATAATATTAAAGTAAAATAACACAATTAATAAATAATGAATCATTCAAATAAACCAATCAATCAATCCGTCGTGCATTTTGTCATGCATTTCTGAGGTCCACCACACTGTTTAGTTTACTTACCTCCTAAACAGTCATAATACGGAATGTCTGGAAACCCAACATATAAAAGATGACAATCAGGTTTTAGGCTTGAGTTTAAGCTAGTCAAGGTCTTTGTAAAAACAGAAAGAGTCCAATAATCACAGTCACAAAGTGGAGTCACATTTATTGTTTTTGGGCAACTTTTTGTGTGTAATTACTAGTCGGTCTAATAGCAATGCCCATTAATGCTGTAATACACACTACTACTAGTAATGCGCCATTGTAACGGCATTTCTTTTGACAGTTACTAATACTGTAATGCATTACTTTTTTAATACATTAACTCTGTTGTCATTACGATATGATTTGTCTGTCCGTTACTTGGTAAATTAATTGATTTTGGCTGCAGTCTAGCCTACATCTTCCTGTTTACAGTGGGATTGGTGGATGCCAACCAACCACTGTAAAGAAGACGCATCGTGTATGAGCAGTGTTGCAAGATATAGCTGGCTTTTTTCAGCCCAAAAGCTGTCCATCTACAGTATGAAGTCAGAAGTGACGTTATTAATTTCATAGCTTTTATTGAATTTGGTTAAAGCCTTTGAACAAGACGAGGTCCTGAGAGAAAGACAAAACTAAATAACCTTTTTAAATTCCTTAAATTGAATTCCTTGTTTCATTAACATAACGGTCTTGTTGGCACAGATTGCACGCTGCCTAATTTGCATGTATAATTAATCTGGAAAGTTAATCACTTGGGCACGTTTGTGCATCCTCCTTTCTTTCTTTTTTTAAATGAGAGGATTCATTAACCGCAGCTCTCAAAGAGAAATTTTTTTACAAGCCACTCCAGCATGTTTAATTTACTTCAGTATTTTAAGTGCCAGCTCTTAATAATGCAGAGATCCACTTTAAAACAGCAGTTCAAGAGAGACTCTGGGGATTAGAGGGACTGCTGGAGCAGATTAGTTTGGATTGTCTCACCGTGAACAGTGATCTCCGGCTCTCTGAAGCGAACCCGTCTCTCGGTTTTTCTCTTGCGCGACGAGTCTGACTCCACATTGCTCACATTTGACCTTTTCAGAATAGAGGTGGGCAGTTTTTCATGTATGACCTGAAATCAGCATGAAAAACACTGACTTGCACAAAGTTTGATAGAGACAATATGAAGTTGTCTGGCTGTGGTGGTAAACTTAAGACCTTTAACTGCAGATTCCCGTAACCTTTTGGCATTAACACACAATTTTCATGTGACGTGACTGTGTGCAGTAAAATGTCATGACATTTTAACAGCAAGAAGTAACAGAGTGGGAAAACAACAAGCTGAGTTGTGAGTTAATGATGTGATTAATCTATTATTCTTAGATTATAATGTTGACATTATAGAAAGTAGAATTGCAATGCATTCAAGAATACACACATTACATAATGAAAAATATGACTTCCAACTGGTCCAACTTTCGTTTTTTTTTTTAAAACTTCATGTAAGATCATTTTTGATGCATCATAACTCTTTACAAAATATTCGTAGAAACACGTAATCTAACACAGTGTTTCTCAACTGGTGGGAACATTTTTAGTGGGTCGCGGAGTGTGTGTAAAACATTAATTTTTTAACTTATTTTGCTTATACCGGACTTTTATTTCGAAATGCTCATACCTGACTTTTTTTTAAAAAATGCGTATACCGGACTTTTATTTTGAAATGCTCAATTGTACTTTGCAATATTTGTATAATTTGATACATTTTGTCCAATGAAATCAATAAAAAAAATTTTATTTGTAAGTCTTAGTGATTTTCTTATGATTTATCTGTCACTACTTGTGTATGTTAACAAATAACTCTGTACAAAATATTCGTAGAAACACGTGATATAACACAGTGATTTTCAACTGGTGGGAACATTTTTAGTGGGTCGCGGAGTGTGTGTAAAACATTAATTTTTTACTTATTTTGCTTATACCGGACTTTTATTTCGAAATGCTCATACCTGACTTTTTTTTAAAAATGCGTATACCTGACTTTTATTTTGAAATGCTCAATTGTACTTTGTAATATTTGTATAATTTGATACATTTTGTCCAATGAAATCAATAAAAAATTGTTTATTTGTAAGTCTTAGTGATTTTCTAATGATTTATCTGTCACTACTTGTGTATGTTAACAAATAAATACAAATTAAATCATTATAATTCCTAAAATTATATTACAGTTCCTAAAAATTTGGGTCGCGGCTTGATGACCATGTAAAAATGTGGGTCCCGTGGCCAGACCAGTTGAGAACCACTGATCCAACACAATGGAAGAGGCTGTCAAGCTGTGTAAAACTACATATTTAACTGGGGTGAAGAGCGGCCAAAACCTGCCCATTGACTTACAATGGTGAAGAAACTTAAAAAAACCCCCCCAAAAAACATAGATCTCATTTGACTCAGGCAACTAATAAGTGTCTAGGAATCAGGAATCTAATCAGGAACATTCTAAAGCTGATTAGAGCACATTAGTAACTGATCGATGATCTGAAATGATGGACACACTAACAAAATTGTTATTATTGATTATGAAGAAATATAAACAGAGAGTTATGTTTCATTTTAAGGCTGGGTTTCATAGAAAGTGTTACCAAATATTCTTTATTACAGATTCTCTTTATAGTTTCGCAGATGGAAAGGACCTATATAAACATATAGGTTTTGATATAGGTTTTTAATATATGTGACATATACAATTAGCCGTTTTCCTATGTTATATGTATATAATATGGTATTATAGTATTATATAACATATAATATAGGAAAACGGCCAATTTTATATATGTCACATTAAAATATCTGTTTATATAGGTTCTTTCTGTGTGGGCTCTCACTTATTTGCCATAGTTAAATTCCAGAACATTCCAATTACACAGCAAATTGTGAGGTGTTGAATTTCTGGTGTAAGCCCCTGTAGTGTTACAGTGTTAAAATCCAAGTGTACATTTACTGTTTTTAACACTTTGACAGTTTGCATTTCTAGTGTTGCCTCTCCATACTTCTCATCGGCGTTAATTGCACATACGGGAACTTGAGGTGACTGAGTCAATACGGTCAACACGGTAGTGTAAAATAATATACTCTGCTTAAATGTATATATTCAACCCTTTTTAAAGTGTAACTTATACTCTGGGCTGGTGGGACTTGTGTATACACCAAAAGAGAGTGTAATTTAACACCTGTGGATTTCTATGTACGCTGGACATTTTGCCCTGAAAGTGTTAAAAATGTTTAATGTGGTGTTTTTTTTACATTGCAGAGGTGTATACATTCAACACTTTTGAAAGTGTAACCTGGACACTTGGCCGGTGGAACTCATATAGACACCAGAAAAGTGTTAATTTCAACACATGTGGTGTAAAATGTACACTGGCAAATTTGCTGTGTACATGTGATACCAATTTCAAGTGTTCGCACATACATACGTTTTTTACATTTCGTTTTAGTTCTTAGTTAGCTAGTTCTGATCATAAAAAATATGAGCTCGGCATCATGTATGACAGTTGCCAATGTGAGATATGAGCTATATAAGAGACATATCTTGTATGTACATATAGGGCTTATGTGTGGATATAAAGAGGCAATACAGGAGACCTATATGGCCTGTATATGCACATACATGCACCTCAATTTTGCCTATATGTGGCATATATACGCACATATGCAGCGTATATAGTATCACAGGGCTATTCAACTGGCGGCCCGCGGGCCGAACCCGGCCCCCAAGACCATTTTTTCTGGCCCCCCAATTAGTTTGAACAAGACATCAGAAATAAATTTAGTTCAGTCGAAAAACAGGCGCTACAGTTATGAAGTGACGTGTGTCTGTTCAATACAGCACGGGCTGCAGTTTAAGGCTGAGCAGAGCGTGAGTCACCTGACATTAGCCGAGTGCAGCGGGCAGCCGAAACATTTGGATATTTTTGTAAAAGGCCTTCTGTACAATGCACTGATATCGTTGTTAGGGATGCAACGATTCGCCGATTTCTCTGCGCTTTAATTCGTCACGGTTGATTAATCGTAAAGGCTTCTCAACGCCACGTTTCTGTTGCACAGAATGAAACTGCAGCCACTAAACAGTTATGCCACCTGTGCGCTAGTTTAAAATTGCGAGCTTGTACGGCGATGCCAATACGCACGCACTCTGGATTAACTACAGCGGCGGGCCATTCCACTATCATGTCCTTTCCGCGCGCTTGTTTGTTATTTCTAATGTAGAATATACGCCAATGTGTGTGCGCAAGCTGAACATCGCGATCGCGGCTTTCCGGGCGCACGCATAAGAAAACACTGCGGTGAGGTTGTATCGTGGCTTTCAGTGCAATGTAAACGAAAGATATGTTAGACGAATTATTATTAAAATGATTATGTGTGTACACTGTCAGAAATAAAGGTACAGGAGCTGTCACTGGGGCAGTACCTTTTCAAAAGGTTCATGTACCCAAAGAGTCCACAGTGGTACCTCAAAGGTGCATATTCGTACACAAATGTGCCTAAAAAGTACCTTTGAGGTACCATTATAGACCCTTCAGATACAAATATGTACCTTTTGCCCCAGTGACAGCTTCTGTACCTTTATTTCTGAGAGTGTATGAACACAGATTATAACAACAGTAAATCTAAATAATTAGGTCTACCTAAAATGAAGCTTAAATTTACATTAGACGCAATTACCGTGAAACCATAATTATTCATCAGACTATAATCGTACAACCAAAATCTATAATTGCTGCATCCATAATTGTTATGCAATTCAAAACACATGAATGTGTCTGAATGTAGAAGAAGCCTGCTTAAACAATACACTGCTTTTGTTGTGCTTTGAAATAAAACATTTGAAGGTTTGTTAAAAAAAGCCACATTGTAATTTCAAAATTGTAGTTTCAAAATAAAACATTAATATTTTAATGTAGAAAAAGCCAACGAGGGTGTCTTAAGGAGCAAAAATGCAACATATGTAGTTGCGTCCTCACTCATATTGCAAGTCATACCGGCCCTTCATTTGGGATGCTCTTCATGAACCGGCCCCCATGACAAACTAATTGAATAGCCCTGGTATATAGTATCTTATATATGTGCATTTATACTGCATATAAGTTTCATATATGCACATATATCGTCATATAGGTTATTTCCATGTGGGTTTACCTTAGTTTTAAGCGCGTCTTGTTGTGTGGATGGCTCTTTTCTGTGTCGTAGCTCAGAGTGTCTGTCTTTATGGCTATGAGAGATACTGCTCAGAGCATCGCTGAAAGACTCGGTGGCCGAGAACCTCTTGGAAAGAGTGGACACACACTCTCCTAATGAGTCTGCCATGAAGAGAAGGACACATTAGTACACATTTTCACTTCAGCAAATAAAGGAATTCACACATTTGTTAAGCAGAGAGCAATCTACTGTAGCATTGTAAGTATGACACAGGTGATACGCTGTGGCGAAAGCATTTTCTCTCAGAAAGCTGACTCTGCAGCCGAGTTTGACATTGGTGACACATTGCTTGCCCTATACAATACATTTTTCATCATCTACTGCAGGAAACAGGCAACGGTGAAGATGCAGAGCGACCCCGTCCCTGCAGAAAACTAGCAAAGCAAAACGCCCTGGCCTCAAACTGTCAAACACACGGCATGGCTTTTCAGCTGGAGATGTAAAGCGCCATCAGCCCCGGACAGAAAGTGCATGCTTTGGAATAAATGTTTGGTCGTTCGGGTGATTTACCTCTGCTGTTTTTTTTATTGTACAGAAGCGTAAGTACAGTACACTTAGATGTAGTGCAGCTGCCTTGCTTCCTCGCTGTCTCGAAGTGGTAAATAGATGTATGTGTGAAACATACTTAAAACATTTTTCTTTTATTTTCATTTTTTTTTTTTTTACTGGAGGCTGTTTCCAAGCTGTGGTTGGTATTTTGTTAGTGTATGACAAACAGAACACATGACCTATAAATTTAAAAGGTGGATAGGTCATATGGCATAATGTACTGTACAGTAGACTGTGAACGATTTTTTAATGTTATCTTTTTTACACACAGTTATATAACACCTTACCTTGATAAATCAGCTAAAAGCTACAGCTGATAAATAAATAAATAAATGTTAACACTTTACAGAAAAGTTTTATTATTTATGTTGGTTATTTACTGACATAAACTCATTCATTCATTTCCTTTTCGGCTTAGTCCCTTTATTAATCCGGGGTCGCCACAGCGGAATGAACCGCCAACTTATCCAGCATTTTTGTTTTACGCAGCGGATGCCCTTCCAGCCGCAACCCATCTCTGGGAAACACATCCATACATTCTCATTCACACACATACACTATGGACAAGCTTCCATAGTCATAGTCTTCCATAGTCTTCCATTAGCTTACCCAATTCACCTGTACCGCATGTCTTTGTACTGTGGGGGAAACCGGAGCACCCGGAGGAAACCCACGCAACCACGGGGAGAACATGCAAACTCCACACAGAAATGCCAACTGGCCCAGCCGGGGATCGAACCAGCGACCTTCTTGCTGTGAGGCGAACGTGCTACTCACTACGCCACCGTGGCGCCCTGACATAAAATGAGAATCAATTTATTTACATGTCAAGAGTTCACACTTAGCTATTGCTTGATACTAATAGCAGGTTTGACATGCTGTCCTGGGAGAGAACCCTGAGCCCAGGGCTCCGGCCTGGTAATTTAGCATAGAACGGGGGTCCGAGATCAGGTAGGTCTCAAGAGCTTCCCTTGGTAATGGGGAAAAAAGATGGAAATGGGGTGGATGGGGGGATTCTTCAAATAATGAAGATAAGAGAGGTAAGGCGAAGTGAAGTTTATTTCCAAACTAATTTCGAGAGGATCACGTGTTTATGATTGCTTGCAGCCGGTCCCACATTATTTGATTTATGATTCACCAATCAGACGATTCCTAAGCCACCATAAATACCCTAAGTTCCATATAACAACAATCTTCACTTTGAAAATGTATACTAATATGTCCTTCTCTTTATGGCAGCCATCTTCTACCCCTACTCCTCATCCTTTCCTAGATGGGTGGCACGGTGGCCCAGTGGTTAACACTGTTGCCTCACAGCAAGAACGACTCTGGTTCTAGTCCTTACCAAGCCAGAGGACGTTTCTCTGTGGAGTTTACACGTTCTCCCTGTGCTCACGTGGGTTTCCCCCGGGTTCCCCGGTTTCCTCCCACCCTCCAAAAACATGCAACTTAAGTTAATTGATTAATCCAAATCAGCACCACAGACATGCTCCTAGTAAGTAGTTATCTCTTCATAGCTATCACTATCTGTTCATTAGCTACTACAGCAGGGGGGTTCTCGAGATCTACCTAAGCTCAAACTCCCCTCTTGCCTTGCAAACGGGAGGGAGTCCCGGGTTCGAGGATCTTATGAGCTCAGGGCTCTCTCCCAGGACAGCATGCCAAACAAGCTTTATTATCAATCATCAGCTAAGAGTGAACTCTTAAAATGAGCTATTTATGGATTCATCTGATTAGTTTATCGAAGATTTATCGAAGATTGTTGATGCGAGACCAGCCGCCATTAATCACAGCACGTGATCCTCTCGAAATTAGTTTATAAAACGTCACTAAGTAACATAAAAAAGACGAATAAATACTTTAATCAATGTGTAGTTCATTTTAGTAAATAAATTAACTAACATTAACTAATGCAACCTTATTGTAAAGCGTTAATAAATAAAAATAAATCAACAAATAAATAAATAGTTATATTTAAAAGTCATAAAGCTTATGACCGAAGCATTAAAAGAAGAACCCAAAATACTTTTGCTTTAACAATTAAAATAGGTGATAGATTTTGAAACTATTTTCACTCATAGTGCATTAAGGATCAGAAAGCGTGTTTATATGGACAGTTATCTTTCTGTAAATTAGTAACTTATGTAATGTTTTCAAAATCATCTTTTAGTCATAATAAATACTAAAACAGAATATATATATACTTTTTTTGGTGTGCTTGCAATGTACTTTGTAAATAAAATGTACTTTGATGTAATAAAATGAATAAAGAAATCAAAACAACACCATGAATCAAAATCTGCCACAAAGAGATGCATCTACAGTATGACACCTATATTGAATAAGTAATATTTACGAGTAATATCGGAACTAGAAAACATGCTTGAGCACTCTGTCTGTCTATATCATGTTCTGTTTTAGAAACTTTTGGCCTGTAATCATATTTAAGAAGAGTTGCACCAGAGTTTGTTATGCAGGTCTTGTTATACTTGCTTGGTGCACACTAGTGTTACTTTTTGTACTACAGCAATTTTAAAGTCATAAAGTTCACTTGGATTCAAGATGATTGCTATATAAATGGTTCAATTACTTGTATATTCTGTTTTTCCAATCTCAGCATAGACAGTGGCCAGCAGCTCCAGACTCCGCGCTGTGATGGGATGATCGTTACCAAACGCTCGCTGGTGGATTTTGGTGGCCTAAATGGAGAACAACATTCAGAAATTACAATTACTTTAACATTCCTTCAGGCTTATTCACTTTTAAAGCTTCCTGTCATGTTTAGGGCTGCACAATATACAATGTTGCTGAGTATTGCGATTATTGAATAGTGTAAAATGATTATTATTTTTAGTGTAAAAAACAATGTTGAGGTTTAAACATTTATGCACCCTCATGTGGTTTCAAACATTTATGAGCTTCTTTCTTCTGTCGAACACATAAGAAGATATTTTGAAGAATGTTTGAAACTCATTGACATGCATAGTAGGAAAAACAATTACCATGGAAGTCAATGGTTACAGGTTTCCAACATTTTTTAAAATAGCGTCTTTATTCTGTTGTGAGATGACACAAAAGTTTATTTTTTACCTATTATGGAGGTCAATGGCTACTTATTTACATATTTTTTCCAGCAAATATATATTTCTGTGTTCAACAGAAGAAAGAAAAGTAGACAGAATTGTCATTTTTGGGTGAACTGTCTCTTTAATGACTGAAAACGTTAGATATTCTCATACTTATTGACTGCTGTCACTTATTTCTACTTCTGCCATTAGTGTTTATTTTCAACTTTCTGCTCAGACTAGGTTTACCTTTGGGCCCGGTCTAGCATAACAGCACCTGAGATACAGTATGGGCATAAACCCCATCCGATTGGTCTAAGGTTAATAACCAACCAATGCATGCAACAAACAAAATCTTGTCACGTCAAATGAATTAAATCACACCTTTTTGCAATACAGGTAATGCATTTAAAATGATCAATGCAGTCCAAGACTAGTCATATTAATATTCTAAATCATAATGTTCATACCTTGCCACTGTATTCCAAAGCAAGATGGGGTCTGAAAGAAATGAGAGAAACATTAGAAATAAAGGATCAAAAAGCATCACAAATAAAACTGTCACATTAGAAAAGGATGATTAACCTCTTAAGCTCTTGGGCTATTTTTGGCCTTCCGATTTAAAAAGCTTCCCATACCCACTAGCAGAGGGGTAAATACAAAAGTTTGGTATCATTTGAAAGGAAACCCTTTGAAATTTCACAAAATACTGTTGAAATTGCTAACAATTGTTTTATATATTGTCTGTTTTACAATAAACACACACAAAAAAGCTTTTTTTAATTATTTTTTTTACATGTAAACTGAAGTCTGAAAGTGTGAAACTCAGGCCTTGAGTGCTCCAGCGTCCTGCAATTAATTTTATTTCTTTCCAGCAGATGTCAGCAAACACAAGAAAAAGGAAATTAGTCTTTTTAATAATGTATGTAGGAGTTATTCTATTCCAACTGCAAGGAGGAAAAATGACATTTTTTTAAATTTCCGCCTGCCTAATTTTAAAGTCTCCCCATACCCATATACAGTACAACAAATCCAATATCTGAACGTCATTTTACAGAAATCCCTTTGAAATTACAAAAAAAAAAACTGCTGTAAGTGATAAATATTATTAGATATGTTGTCTGTCCTATGATGAACCATCCCAACACAAACCGCTTTTAGTTTTTTGTCCCAAAGCCCGTTTTAGAAAGTGTATAACTCAGGCCCTGTATGCTCTATCAAACTACAGATAGTTTTGATTGTTACCAGCATATGTCAGGAGACACTAGAAAAAAAGAATTTTGTCTTTATCATGTAGTATGCAATAATTATTTAACGTAATCATATTTTCCCGAATTTTGGAATATCATGACCCTAATTTGTTGCGTTTGGCACTTACGAGACATAGCAGGGGACTACTCATGCACACAACCTCAGAAAACGCTGAAAATGGGCTCATTTTGTCGCAGAGAACCTAAGGTAAAAGACGATACAGCTTGTTTGGCTATCTGTGCCATTTGCTGGCGCTCACGGAGCAAATAATCAATAATTTCCTTTGTATATTTACAAAAAAATGAGTTTATACCTTATGATTCATTCAAAGACTGTTGGATAAGTGATTGTAAATCAATAAAAATAACGGTGGATCCTTGTTGTTGGGAATGAGAGCTTTCATTTGATGTATGACTTGCTCATGTGTGTCATATATGAGCGATATGAAAAATATGCATACTGAACCATGTACACAATCGGAGCGGTCGACATAGTGTAAAATAAGTGTAAAATAAGAGTAAATAACTTTGTTACAGTACAACAAATATCAAAGTGATGTATATCAGTTGAAAATAGAAATTCTAAGCTTTCACTCAGTGGGTCATATGGAATTCTCCTGATGACGTCATGTTGGGCCCAAAATCGGGCACACAGAGTTTAACAGGTTAAATACATTGCATTGTGGAACATAATATTCTTTCAAGGTAGTTTCATGCATTCACTATTTAATCAGTGTGCATACTGCATGAAGAAACAGCATAGAAGCACGTGCATCACAGTCTGAACATTTATTACCGCACGTGTAAGAGAAAAGCCTGCATATGTCTGTTATTGATTGGCAAATCTATATTATTGATTATGCCTTTGAGACTCAGTTGACCCTTTTCTATTACCAGAGCCATAAAGAGTGAGAGAGCAAGAGCGTATAAGTCAGAGAGAGTCACATATTTCACCCTGATATACCAGATGAATCATTGATATTGATATGTTTCATGTGAGTAAAAGCAATGACAATCCATAATGAAATATGTCAGAGGAGATCAAGCAATACACTTTGAAGGAACAGTTCACCTAAAAAAATAATTTACTCACGCTTGACTGGATCCAAACCAGTTTGAGTATTTTCTTTTCTTTTTTTGTTGAACACAAAAGAAGATATTTTGAAGAATGTTAAAATCCTGTAACCATTGATATCTATAGTGAGAAAAACAAATACTATGGAAGTCAATGCTTACAGGTTTCCAACATTCTTCAAAATGTCTTTTTTTCTTCTTTTGTTTAACAGAAAAAAACCTCAAAATGGTTATTGTTCAATGTTAATATTTAGTTTGTGGTCTTATTTTATCTGTAACACTGTAAGCTATGACATTGCCTTGCTTTTTACTACAAAGACGCCGATTTCACGTGTAAGTACCATGGTAAACAACAGGTCTCCGGTAGAAACGGTGACATAAGCAAACGAATAATCATCCATAATCCGTACTATTGTGTCAGTGGACTAAATGTGTTCGATAGGATGTTTTCTGTGGACTCTTACCTTTTGAAATAAACCCTGATGTACTGCAATGAATGCGTGTGTGTGTTGTTTTAACTATGATATTCACTCCATATCTATTAAGCATTTTCTGTAAAACTTACACAAATTTAGCAAATACATCCTTTACAAGCCTCCCATTGAAAAGCAACTAGCTGCAATGGGTGCTTGAGGGTTGTAGCTTTAGAATAATGTATAGTTTGTGTAGATTACTTCTTTCTTTTTGGTGTAATCTATTTATAAACACTGACATGTGGGGAAAAAAAGCGCCTCAGTGCGACCACGTCGGGGCGCTGGCTAAGGGGTTAAACTTGTTGCAGCTGAGGTCTGCAGAAGAGAACACGCATGTCAAACCTTAAAGACGGCATGAAACCACAATGTGCTCTTCTTATTTTTATATAGTAGTGCTTGTTTTAAACAATATATTTGTACACTTCATAATTTTGTAAAAAAAAAGAAAAAAAGATTTGTCCTCATAATCTTTAATCAAATACAATAACTGTCACAGTCCTGTCTTGTGTTGCTGTGTCTATTATGCCATGTGGCTTCCCAGTGTGTTCTTCCATGTGCTTTTGCTATGATCATGTGCTCCTTTATACTGTTTTCCCACCTCTAGTTAGTTCCACGAGTTTCACCTGTGTTCCTCCCCTGTGTATTAGCAGAATTATTATGCCCCTTGTATTTATACCCCTGCGTTTGTTTAGTTTCTGGTCTACTTTGTCATTCCTGCGTGTATATGTTCAGTGCCTGTAAGTGTCTTTGTGAATAAATGCGTGTTTTTTTTTTTTGATAATTCCTGCGTTTCAGTGCCTTTGTAAAAAGTTGAAGCTTAATTGTGAGTCAAGTCGTGACAACATCTCTCTCTTAACTCCTGATTCAGGCTGACTTTACATCAATATTTTATCCAAAAATGAACATTTGTCTCAATTACACTCCTTTATCTGGTTTAAAACTTTTATTTCTAACTCAAAAGAAGATATTTTGAAAAATTAATGCTTGCACACATTGACTTCCATAGCAGGAAAGCAAATTATCATCAAATCCAATGAGTGCAACCAGCATTCATCAAAATGTCTTCAAAGAAAGGTGAGTAAACATTCATTCATTCATTCATTTTCTTTTCGGCTTAGTCCCTTTATTAATCCGGGGTCGCCACAGCGGAATGAACCGCCAACTTATCCAGCATTTTGTTTTACGCAGCGGATGCCCTTCCAGCCACAACCCATCTCTGGGAAACACATCCATACATTCTCATTCACACACATACACTATGGA
>CAIGQQ010001431.1:3184007-3210409 GCA_903798035.1 Danio albolineatus | reverse complement strand
ATAAATGGACATGAAATATTGATTAGACAATAAGTGATATAACAATGTCAAATGTGTACAATAATATAATTATTTTTCAAATTTGTTGTGATTTAATTTGTTTGTGCTTTTGTTAAATATTTAAACATTCTTGTGATTTAACCACAAGTAAAGCATATATTTACTTTATGCCTAAATTTACTTTATGCCTAAATGTCATCTTATCATTTATTAATAATCATAATTTAGTAGTTTTCAACAAATAAACACAATCGAATTCAAATAGAATTTTCATTTTGAGAATAATAAAACAATAAATAAGACAAAATTTAACCTTAAATACAGGGGCGTCGCAAGACATTTTACAATAAAAACAGAAAATCTAAATACTACAAGTACTACTACTAATAATAATAATTCAAACTATTAATAAAAAGTACAACATTTACATTTGCAATATTTGAATAAAAAATTTGATTAGATTAAATTCAACTTTACTGTCATTACACGTGTACAAGTACAAGGCAACGAAATGAGGTTTAAGTCTAAACAGGAGTGCAATAGCAGCAAGTGCAGAAAACAGGTATGAATTATAAAGTGCAGTTCTAGAGAAACTATGGTGATATTTACAGATGGATGTACTATGAACATTATACAGTATACAGGTTGCATTAGTTATAAACAGAGATTTACAATAAGTTATTATACGTACAGGTTGCTATTAATATAAAAATTGATTTTATATTATTTGTTTATTTGTATTAGAATATAAGGCTTAGCTGTAATAGCATAACATACTGGATATTTTTAATATTATACTATTAATACACCGGCGCCACGGTGGCGTAGTGAGTAGCACGTTCGCCTCACAGCAAGAAGGTCGCTGGTTCGATACCCGGCTGGGCCAGTTGGCATTTCTGTGTGGAGTTTGCATGTTCTCCCCGTGGTTGCGTGGGTTTCCTCCGGTTGCTCCGGTTTCCCCCACAGTCCAAAGATATGCGGTACAGGTGAATTGGGTAAGCTAAATTGTCCATAGTGTATGTGTGTGAATGAGAATGTATGGATGTGTTTCCCAGGGATGGGTTGTGGCTGGAAGGGCATCCGCTGTGTAAAACAAATGCTGGATGAGTTGGCGGTTCATTCCGCTGTGGCGACCCCGGATTAATAAAGGGACTAAGCCGAAAAGAAAATGAATGAATGAACTATTAATACACTTTTCTGTTCAAGAATTCTATTCTACTGAATTATGACATCATTACAAACTCTTTTTAACTTGTCCTCTAAACAAATCAAAAATCAAACAAATAAAAAAAAAACGTTATCATGTAACGTTACCAAGATTGTGTGTATGACTTTTTTTATAAGCCAGGGTAATTTTTATTTATATGCCAGCTTAAAACAACATGAATGCAGACCAAGGTGGTTTGAACAATAGTTTGAACTGATGTTCTTCCATGAAGGACGTGACGAGGTCTCAGCTACTCTTTTTACCCCTTAACTGTCACTGTTCCACACCCTGGACTGGACACTTAAGTTTACATCGTTTTTGTTTTATTTTTGCAATTAAATCCTAATCTAATCATGACAAAGTATAAATTGTTGGAAAGGTCTAAGACTTCTGAATACATATTTTACCACTGTTGATTTTTTTTTTTGTTATATAGGAAGATTAAAAGATTAAAACACATTTACTTTCACTGCTACTGCTTTTTTTTTTGACATTACACTTCAATTCTTTTTAGTATTTTTTATCTGTTATGTACATTAGTGTTATGGCGCCACGGTGGCGTAGTGAGTAGCACGTTCGCCTCACAGCAAGAAGGTCGCTGGTTCGATCCCCGGCTGGGCCAGTAGGCATTTCTGTGTGGAGTTTGCATGTTCTCCCCGTGGTTGCGTGGGTTTCCTCCGGGTGCTCCGGTTTCCCCCACAGTCCAAAGACATGCGGTACAGGTGAATTGGGTAAGCTAAATTGTCCATAGTGTATGTGTGTGAATGAGAATGTATGGATGTGTTTCCCAGAGATGGGTTGTGGCTGGAAGGGCATCCGCTGCGTAAAACAAATGCTGGATAAGTTGGCGGTTCATTCCGCTGTGGCGACCCCGGATTAAAAAAGGGACTAAGCCGAAAAGAAAATGAATGAATGACATTAGTGTTATGTTACATCTAATGTATGTGTGTTACCATGGTCATGTTCAGCAGTGATGTAAATGACACAGAGTACCTTCTGTATGTTAGTATGTTTTGTGGAAAAGCTGTTTGTGATGATCTTTGATTCATTATGTGGCTTTTTCATCACAGCATGCTTTTATTTGTCTGTGTAAAAAAGCTATGATGTGCAGATGTTAGCACTTCAAAGCAATGCTAATTTAGACATTTCCCTGACACTTTCTCTTTCTCTAAATAAATTTCTGCCAACCACATGCTGCCATTTGTTTTACCGTAAATTTCAAACTTCGACCATGGACAACTCCCACCACATTTGACCATCAAATCATGTAGACCAGGGGTGTCCAAACTACGGCCCGCGGGCCATCTGCGGCCCGCAATCAGTTTAGTGGCGGCCCGCGAGGCTTTTTATAAATATTAATAGAATCTGGCACGTTGTACAAAAATAAACGTAGTTCAATAAATAACCACCGGGTGTCGCTATCACGTGCCTTCAATTAGGCAGCGTTTTCTTTTATGACATAAAACGAATCGACCAAACTGAGGGAAACATAATTGATAACCACGTTTTGGTGAGCCATGGCACAACCAAGAAAAAGTAAAATCAAAAGCACAACATCACTGTTCATATCAACAGAGTTTCATTCAATTATTCATTTTCTTTTCGGCTTAGTCACTTTATTAATCCGGGGTCGCCACAGCGGATTGAACCGCCAACTTATCCAGCATTTGTTTCACGCAGCGGATGCCCTTCCAGCCACAACCCATCTCTGGGAAACACATTCATACATTCTCATTCACACACATACACTATGGACAATTTAGCTTACCCAATTCACCTGTACCGCATGTCTTTGGACTGTGGGGGAAACCGGAGCACCCGGAGGAAACCCACGCAACCACGGGGAGAACATGCAAACTCCACACAGAAATGCCAACTGGCCCAGCCGGGGATCGAACCAGCGACCTTCTTGCTGTGAGGCGAACGTGCTACTCACTACGCCACCGTGGCGCCTCAACAGAGTTTATGGTGAGTAAAATATATATTATGATTTTAAAACGTATATAATATATATATGCGTGTCTGGCCCATGACCACGTTTTGTTTTTTGCATCTTGCCCTCGGCCCAAAAACTTTGGACACCCCTGATGTAGACCCATGTGTTCAAGTTATCCAAAGAGTTTAACGTATTACATACCAACGGTGTGGAACCCCCCCACACAACTCATTGTCTCGTGAAACGTTATCTTGCTGGGACGGCAATAAAACAATCTCGTTCTCATTCAACTTTAATGTAATCCTCTCTCCTGTGGCACCAACAAGCTGTCTCCTTCTCTGGGACAATCAGGTTAAATGCTTTAAGTCCTCAACCAGTGCCAACCAAGGGTCATATACGCCCTTGAGTTTACTGTATGTGGTGTTGGCCTTACAAAAGGGTGCCTCATCATGTTGAGCCCCCGAAGGAAACGGGACACCTCACTCGGAGTGTCCCAGTAACATCTGAAACCTGAAGACTCACATAACACAAGTCACCTTTCTCTTGTGCTCTCCCTATGAGCACACGCTTGATTTTGTATAACAGGGGATTCCTAACACGAAACGAAAACTGTATGTATATCCCAGAATATTAACTGCACCAAATTATTCATACCTAAAATGACTTAAAAATATGGAAAGTTGATTTGTTGTGTGATTATACACTATACAAAATGCAGGGTTTTATACAATTCACTGATGTTGTCCCAACATAAATCGACTAAGTAACAAATTTAAATAGATTAAACATAAAACAATTAAGTTTTGCACAAAAATCTCAAGAACTGTGTTATTCCAGCTCATTTTATATAAGTAGTTGGAACAAGCAGCAAAAATAATTTGAGTGTACTTTAAGCAGCATGAAAAATAGGCGGATGAATATAGTGAGTTTAACTATTATGACCATGTGAAGCTTGTAAACACCATCTACTTTGTGTAATATGCAGAACAGTGGCAGAAAGAGACTCGACCATTAAAAACAAACAGCACAATTGAAATGATTGAAACAATGAAATTATTCGAATGTATTTTTGTGTGCATTAGCATATATGACAAGTCAAAAGATTCAGAATTGTTTGTATATGTACAACAACAAATATGTATGAAAGTAGCGCTCGGCGATTAATCGAAAAATAATCAAAATGGTCAGAAGATGCAAGAAAGGCACTGTTTATGTAATATGTGAGCATATTTACTGTACAAAACCTGTCAGTGAACTTTGAGGGCATAGATAAATAAATAAATAAATGAATGAATGAAAATAATAATCGTTTATTAATCGTAATTGAGTTAAAATGTTCAATTAATCGGGATCTTGAGTTTAGGCCAAATCGCCCAGCCCTATATAAAAGACAAATACAAAGAAATAAAAACAAAAATTCCAGACATATGTAGAGTAGGACAGACAAAAAATAATTACAACCTTGTTTATATATTCATTCATTGATTTTCCTTCGGCTTAGTGCCTTTATTCATCAGGGAATTCACAGCGGAATGAACTGCCAACTTATCCAGCATATGTTTTACACTACTGATGCCCTTCCAGCTTCAACCCGGTACTGGGAAACATCCATACACAATGATTCACACTCATACACCACAGCCAATTTAGTTTATTCAATTCACCTACTGTATATAGCGCATGTCTTTGGACTGTGGGGCAAACCGGAGCACCCGGAGAAAACCCACGTCAACAAAGGGAGAACATGCAAACTCCATACAGGAATGCAAACTGGCCCAGTCGGCACTCGAACCAGCAACCTTCTTGCTGTGAGGCGACAATCCTAACCACTGAGCCACCATGTCACCCTATATATAAAGACTATAGACCATTACACACAAATCTGTGTAAATCTGGGGCAAATTATACAAGATTGATCGAAGCATCCTAAATTATGCATTAGAACTCTTAGTGGGTATTAAATGCCCCCAACCAGTACAAATGCTTCCTTAAAATGACTCTTTCTTAAAGAGACAGTCCACCAAAAAATAATATTATGTCATTATTTACTCACCCTCTATTGTGGGTTCTGCTCAACAAGCACATCAAGGATATTTTCGAAGAATGTTGCAAAATGCTCTACAACATTCTTCAAAATATCTTCTTTTCTGTTCAACAGATTGTCATTAAGGTTTAGAACCGCTCAGTAAACAATGAGTTAATTTATAGGTGAACTGTCGCTTTAATGCATTTGCCATATCATTTTGGTTGGAATTAGACTGGTACAAACAATCTGCCAAGCATATGTATGAGGTATGATTTTCACATCCACTTACCTTTTGCTCATGATGCAGAGCTGCGCCAGTCTCTCAAGATCCTGGGCCTGTGAAGCCTGTTCGGATAGCTCCTCTTGAGACAGACATCCTGACGACCCCAATGTCCCGTCTTCCTGAGACCCTGATTCACACAAAGACTGTCAGAAATCACGCAGACGATGCCAAAACATTCACAGAGACTCACACGTACAGGGACGAGAAGACTGTGACAAGACTGAAAAAGACAGCGAGGAGGGAGGGAAGGAGGGAGGGGGAAGAGAACAGAAGAGCGATCTCTGCCACCACACCCACACATTCAAATGCTCTTACAAAGAAAACAAACACATGAAAAACAGAAGCTTAGCAAAGACCAGCTGGAATGATTCTTTGAGCATTTCAAGAAGGCAATTCCAAGAAAATTACATATTATCCATACATATGACCCTCAGTGTTTCTGAAATGCAGTAAACAGTTTTTTTTTATATATTTGGTGCAACTTTCACAAGCAGTTGGTACATTTTCAAAACTCTTAGTATACTTAAATGGCAACAGATCACTAAAAGAGCACTTTTTCAAACATTTCAGCATATTTTCTATTGTGTAATTACGATACACATAATCAAATTTACATATTTACTGCACAAAAATAAGTGTAAGGTACGTAGCATCTATATAAATGCCTTTCATAAAGTTATTACTCTCAAAATTTTGATTTGCATGTCTTATCATTCAGGTTAATACAGGGAGTGCAGAATTATTATAGGCAAGTTGTATTTTTAAGGATTAATTTTATTATTAAACAACAACCATTTTCTCAATGAACCCAAAAAAACTCATTAATATCAAAGCTGAATATTTTTGGTAGTAGTTTTTAGTTTGTTTTTAGTTTGAGCTATTTTAGGAGGATATCTGTGTGTGCAGGTGACTATTACTGTGCAGAATTATTAGGCAACTTAACAAAATACAAATATATACCCATTTCAATGATTTATTTTCACCAGTGAAACCAATATAACATCTCAACATTCACAAATATACATTTCTGACATTCAAAAACAAAACAAAAACAAATCAGTGACCAATATAGCCACCTTTCTGTGCAAGGACACTCAAAAGCCTGCCATCCATGGATTCTGTCAGTGTTTTGATCTGTTCACCATCAACATTGCGTGCAGCAGCAACCACAGCCTCCGAGACACTGTTCAGAGAGGTGTACTGTTTTCCCTCCTTGTAAATCTCACATTTGATGATGGACCACAGGTTCTCTATGGGGTTCAGATCAGGTGAACAAGGAGGCCACGTCATTAGTTTTTCATTAGTTTAGTTTTTCTAGACTCTTTCTTGCCAGCCACGCTGTGGAGTACTTGAACGCTGTCATGGAGCATTGTCCTGCAGGAAAATCATGTTTTTCTTGAAGGATGCAGACTTCTTCCTGTACCACTGCTTGAAGAAGGTGTCTTCCAGAAACTGGCAGTAGGACTGGGAGTTGAACTTGACTCCATCCTCAACCTGAAAAGGCCCCACAACTATTGCGCCTTGGTTTTTCCACACGCTTCTTGCGACCCTGTTGACTATTTTGAATGAAACACTTGATTGTTGGATGATCACGCTTCAGAAGCTTGGCGATTTTAAGAGTGCTGCATCCCTCTGCAAGATATCTCACTATTTTTGACTTTTCGGAGTCTGTCAAGTCCTTCTTTTGACCCATTTTGCCTAATAGGAAGTTGCCTAATAATTCAGCACACCTGATATAGGGTGTTGATGTCATTACACCACACCCCTTCTCATTACAGAGATGCACATCACCTAATATGCTTCATTGGTAGTAGGCTTTCGAGCCTATTCAGCTTGGAGTAAGACAACATGCATAAAGAGGATGATGTGGTCAAAATACTCATTTGCCAAATAATTCTGCACTCCCTGTAGTATTACGATGTAATGTCTCGGCTGTGTATTTAAAACATGGCAGTGTTTTACCAAAAAGTGGTACGGTACCGTTCGGTACGCCTTCTGACAGTGGAAAGGCCATAAAAGCATACCAAACCGAACCAAACCGAATCGTACCACTCAGTGGAAACGGGCCATTATTCAAACTCAAGTTTGCTAAATGGGATCAATACATCTGTTGAATGCTGTATAGACATCTCATCACTATATCAACACAGAAATATACTGGCATATCCCAAGTGATGATCGGAAACTGAGTAGGTCTCATGCCAGAGCAAGGAAATAACATTTGGACAAAATGCTGAATCAGGTAGCGTTCCCATGATACTCAACAGCTCTTTAATGAGGTAATGTATTGCGTGGTCATATATCTCCCTTGGCTTTTGCATTCTCTGCCCATGCTAGGGCTCTATGCTGTCTCAGCACTGAGCAGACAGTTAGAGGAATGGCAGACGTGCACCACTGGACCAGATCGATGGGTCTCCTTCATCATAAATACTGGAAATCCCAGAGCAAATCAAGATGAAGCTCGGTTAAATATTCTGCTCTCTGACAGGACTTTTAGGACGAATCTGGTTGCTGGGTCAGTGTTTTGTGACTTTTTTTAACTAGTGGACAATTGTAAATGTAAAAACCATATGTGAAAAACAGTATTTTTTCATTGAATACATCTTTATTCCGAAAAATTCAAACATGTTATCAGCAGTTTATTAACTCGAAGCATGTACCAGTTAATGTCAAGTCCTTAGAACCGAGAATAGCTTTATAGTGGTCCCCAAAGCTTTGCTGATCAAAGAGACACATGTCCACTCATCATCAGCACCATAAAAGCAGCTTTAAGTAAAAAGCCATATAAAAAAGTGGACTTGCCTGTGCTGGCTTGCAGCGACGTGAGCTCGATCAATGCCACTTCATAGAACATCTTCTCCGCCTGAATGAACTGCAGAGCTTTCCCATCTGATTTTATACGGGTGAAGGATTAGACATGCTTTTCACTAGGAATAGTCTCGTGTTATGATCGCGCGCACACACACCGGACAGTTACTCAAGCTCAGTGAAATCCTGATTTGTTCAGCTGCTGGACAATAAGTAACACGAGGAAAACAGGCAAACATAAAACCTCTTTTCTATAGCCCTTGGCCTGTGGCGTATTTTGATTGGCTGCTGTTTATGTCAACTTCTGTTTTTAGCTCTATAGAAAGACACAAAGCTTGCGGACGGTCTATAAATAGTCGCTAAAGAGTTTGTTCAGTGTCTTCAAAGGGATGCCATTACAATCGCTTCTGTGGGAAGATCATTTCTCGCTCTTAACAAGTGTCATTCCAAAAACTTGACTGAGAAGGAAGTTGTTCTTAAAATAGGCAATGACCTAGATCACGGCGGGATTTGTTGTTTGTATGTGCTGTGACTTGCTGCTATTTTGAAATCATATATAGAGTACAACTGGAACTCTTGGTACATTTGGAAAGCTGTGATACAGCTGTTGTTAGGCTTCAGATCATTAAATAAAAGTCAAACAAGCATGCATAAAACATATCGAGGATATCAAGGTGAGGATAATACATTGATTTAGGAAATATAGTCAGCTGGGAGGGCGCCACGGTGGCGTTGTGAGTAGCACGTTCGCCTCACAGCAAGATGGTCGCTGGTTCGAGCCTCGGCTGGGTCAGTTGGCATTTCTGTGTGGAGTTTGCATGTTTTCCCTGTGGTTGCGTGGGTTTCCTCCGGGTGCTCCGGTTTCCCCCACAAGGCAAAAATACATTGTATGGTTTAAAATTATGGGCGCCACGGTGGCCGAGTGGTTAGCACGTTCGCCTCACAGCAAGAAGGTCGCTGGTTCGATCCCCGGCTAGGCCAGTTGGCATTTCTGTGTGGAGTTTGCATGTTCTCCCCGTGGTTGCGTGGGTTTCCTCCGGGTGCTCCGGTTTCCCCCACAGTCCAAAGACATGTGGTACAGGTGAATTGGGTAAGCTAAAATTGTCCGTAGTGTATGAATGTATGAATGTGTTTCCCAGAGATGGGTTGTGGCTGGAAGTGCATCCGCTGCGTAAAACAAATGCTGGATAAGTTGGCGGTTCATTCCGCTGTGGCGACCCCGGATTAATAAAGGGACTAAGCCGAAAAGAAAATGAATGAATGAATGAATGAATGGTTTAAAATTATACATTTTTCTTTTACGCAAAAAAAAAAAATACACATTAAGTAAAAAATCACATTGCAAGATATTGTGTAAGTTTCCTGCTGTAAATATATTAAAAAAATAATTTTGATTAGTAATAATTAACTTTACTTGGACAACTTTAAAGACAATTTTCAATACTTTTTTTTTCTAAATGCTTAAATTTTCAAATTGTAGATTTTCCAGAACCACAAATACTGGCCAAAATAAACCATCCATCATTTAAACGCTGAATTATTCCACTTTCAGATGAGGCACAAGACTCAATTTCCAAAAAATGGACAGGTTATGATGACTGGTTTTATGCCCCTGAGTCACACATTGCTTGTGTGTGTACAGTTGAAGTCAGAATTGTTAGCCCCCTTTGATTTTTTTTTCTTTCTAAAATAATGTTTAAACTATGTTTAAATGTACCAAATGATGTTTAACAGAGCAAGGAACTTTTCACAGTATGTCTGAAACAGTTTTATCTTCTGAAGAAAGTCTTACCTGTTTTATTTCAGCTAGAATAAAAGCAGTTCTTAATTTTTTAAAAAACATTTCAAGGCCAATATTATTAGACTTCAAACTCATTTTTTTCAATAGTCTATAGAACAAACCATCGTTATTCAACAACTTGCCTAATTACCTAATTAACCAAATTAAGCCTTAAAAAGTCACTTTCATCTATAGAAGTGTCTTGAAAAACATCTAGTAAAATATTATTTACTGTCATCATGGCAAAGATAAAATAAATCAGTGATTAGAAATGAGTTATTAAAACTATTATGATTAGAATGTGTTGAGAAAACATGTGGTATAGGAGAATTGGGTAGGCTAAATTGTCCGTAGTGTATGAGTGTGAATGAGTGTGTATGGATGTTTCCCAGAGATGGGTTGCGGCTGGAAGGGCATCCGCTGCATAAAACAAATGCTGGATAAGTTGGCGGTTCATTCCGCTGTGGCGACCCCGGATTAATAAAGGGACTAAGCCGAAAAGAAAATGAATGAATGAATGAGTCAGCTGGGATGAATAAATGTATTAAAAGTGGCAGTATATATTTTGAATGCTACAACCGATTAATATTTTACATTCGAATTAAGTTTCTATCAGAGAACCCTTAAAAATGTATCAATATTTTAACAGGAATCAATATATTACTCATATTTAAAAATGTAAAACAGTAATAGCATTCCAGTTAATTGACTGACTGACTGACTGACTGACTGACTGACTGACTGACTGATTGAAATGACTGTAGATTTGATATGAAGGCAGTCTTTACAAAGAAAAATTTTCAAAAATGTTTGAAATACTTAATTATTAAACTTCTATTCTAACCCCAACCTGTGTACAGAATAGTGACAAATTAATAAATAAAGATTCCTGTGATAAAGATTCACTGTAGGCATTGAAATTACCAACGAGAACTGAAACATCTTAGATCTGCTTAACAATTTCTACTCCTCCATCTCTTCTAACTGTTACAAATGTGAATCTGCAGAAGGCTCCTTGGGAGACCTTTTTTGGTCATGCCCAAAAGGTTTCAGATTCTACTCTAAGGCTTATTCTTGTGATTTCGCTCCTGATCCAGCAATCGCTGTTTTTGGTTGGTCTGACTCACTTCGTGGGTTAAGTCATCAAATTAAACAAGCTGTCCATTATGAAATGATGGTAGCTAAAAAAGTTATACTTTGTCTTTGGAAAAAGACATCAAAATCTGGTTAAAATCTTTTTGAAAAAGTTTGCAAGATTACCATATTGTCTGTGCCCACTGGCCTAGGAATATATGTGTTACATTAGCAATAACCTATGTATAAAACTGGAGGAACTGATGTAAAAATGGTTTTAAAATCTTTTCTTTTCTGTCTTTTGCCTTTTGTTTTGTTTTGTTTGCATTTTCTTTTCTGTCTTTATAGTAGTGGTTGCTTTTGGTAACACTTTACAATAGAGTTCATTAGTAAATGCATTTACTAACATGAACTAATCATGAACAACACTTGTACAGCATTTCATAATCATACTTGAACATTTACTAATGCATTATTAGCATCCAAGTCCATGCTTGTTAACAGTAGTTTATGCATCGTGAGTTAACATGAACTAACAATGAACAACTGGATTTTCATTAACTAATATTAACTAACATGAACAAATACTGTAGTAAATGTATAGTTTATTATTTGTTCATGTTAGTAAATTAATTAACATTAACTAATGAACCTGATTGTAAAAAGTGTGACCTTGCTTTTTGTATTGCTATGTACCGCTTTTAGGTCAAAATAAAAATATATTATAAAGATAATTAAAAATAAAATAAAATAAAATAAAATAAAATAAAATAAAATAAAATAAAATAAAATAAAAAATAAAATAAAATAAAATAAAGGCGCCACGGTGGCCAAGTGGTTAGCACGTTCGCCTCACAGCAAGAAGGTCGCTGGTTCGATCCCCGGCTGGGCCAGTTGGCATTTCTGTGTGGAGTTTGCATGTTCTCCCCGTGGTTGTGTGGGTTTCCTCTGGGTGCTCCGGTTTCCCCCACAGTCCAAAGACATGTGGTACAGGTGAATTGGGTAAGCTAAATTGTCCATAGTGTATGTGTGTGAATGAGAATGTATGGATGTGTTTCCCAGAGATGGGTTGTGGCTGGAAGGGCATCCGCTGCATAAAACAAATGCCGGATAAGTTGGCGGTTCATTCCGCTGTGGCGACCCCGGATTAATAAAGGGACTAAGCCGAAAAGAAAATGAATGAATGAATGAAAATAAAATAAAATAAAATAAAATAAAATATAAAAAATAAAAAAATAAAATATAAAAAATAAAAAAATTAAATTAAATAAAAATTAGCAAATTTGCAATAATTAATAAATTGCTGGGATGCTTTGGTTATGTAACTATAGAAAAATCTTTTATTTTAACTTGATCAAGTAAAATAAGCTAAATAATTAAACTATTGAGTTATTATAGGATTAAAATAAATCTGAAATTAACAAAACATATAAGTTAAAAACAGTTATTAAAAAGACAAAATTGCTAAAAAAACAAAACGAATAATAGCAGAAATATACAATAGAACCAATTGTAGTTAATGAAAACAATAAATTAATTAATAAATGAATAAATATATACGTTTATTTTTTAAATTATTATTACTATTTTATTTCGTTGATGCTGTTTATTAATATATTTATTTGTAAAGCTTTCATATGTATAGTATTTCCATGCATTATGTGTGTATGTATGTATTTTACTGTGTGATGCCACCCACATCAATCGTGTACTGCTGTATGTACCTTGGGTGGTATAGCACATATTTTATTTTTAATTTTTGGTTTGGTTTAAGTATTTTTACACCCAAACAAACTCTAGATTTTAAGCTCTGCACTGTGAAACCTTCAAAAGATGTTACTTACACAATTTCTTTTAAATAATAAAATCTTAATTCATTTGTAAAGGAAGGTATAAAAGCAGAGAATCCTCAAACTATCTGGATCAGCAGAAATCACTCTGAATAAATGACTATTAATATCAGTTTAATTTTTTATATTAATAATCAATAGTAATAGTGGTTGGAATCTACAGTAGATTGAACGATCTGGATTGTGTCATTGTTGGCAATATGTTATGTTAAGTCATGTTGACCCTTAAAATGATCTTTTCCCAGAATGAGCAGCATTTTCCCAGGTGTCCCGGGCGTATTTTTAGATCTCAGCTGGCTGAGGAACATCTGAATTTGCTGACTAACAGCATGTGGATGAAAGTCTGGAAGTGATAAATGTATTGGTGATGCAGGTGATGCTAGCCTCACTGAATTAGCTGCCGCCAAATGTATTCTACATTGATTTTGTAATAATTTTTGCCGTTAGTTTAGCATCGCCTTCCTCTCTATATGACCAAAGGCCTGTGTCCTCATCGTGCCTCATAAGATATTGCTAGGAATACTTTGTAATAATGTTTTACTCTACAATAGACTGTAAAACAGTGAACAGAATAAAAGGTAATACTTTGAATATTGTACAGTATAAAGTCAGTCTGTGTTATTTCAAGCTAGAGAGAATATTTTACAATTATTTGACCAATATTTTACAATAAATACTATTTTTTGGAGCAAAATACAACTAATACAAAATATCACAACACTGTCCAATCACCAGACATCACAAATTTAATACCATCTCTTCTTCACGTAGAAATAGAGAAAGATAGAGACATTTCTCTTTTTATTTTATTTTATTTTATTTTATTTTGTTTTATTTTATTTTATTTTATTTTATTTTATTTTATTTTATTTTATTTTATTTTATTTTATTTTATTTTATTTCATTTTATTGTATTTTATTTTATTTTACTTTATTTCATTTCATTTTAAATGTAATTTATTTTAATTCTAGTCTATTTCATTATTTTTATTATTGTATTTTTGATTGTTTCTTTTTAGTTTTGTTAATGTCAGGATCTGATCATTAATTATTAAAACGCAAATTATTTTGATTATATTAGTACACTGAGTTTAAATAAATAAGGAAAAAAGAGAGACTGCAAATATATATATACATACTATTCTGTCTGGTTCTCGAATCTTATTGGTTGATAGCTGTGTATTATTCTGCAGTATCAGACCTCGCACAGCCTCTTCACTCTTGTGTGTTACTCTCCCCACTTAGAGTGACAGCAGATCAATAGACAACGTAATAATGTAGCAGCCAGTAGCCTGTCATTGAGCAGAGCAAAGACGGTTATTGTTGTCCATCCACAAGATGATGACAGAGACTGCATAATAAGCCCTTAGAGGAGAAACTTTCTAACTACAGCTGACCAAATCATTATTAAACTGGTAAGTGACATTCTACGTCTATCTCTCTCTTTTGTGTGTTGTCGTGCTGTATTTATACCAAAATAATTGCAGTGTATTGAGTGTGATCTGGGAATCACATAGTAGGAATGTATGTATGCTGTGTATTTGTGTTGGCCACTCTTTGTATAACCTTGAGTTCCTTTTTGGTTAGCCACCTGTTTGTTTATAATGTGTCTCCTGTTTTCGTTACTGCAGACTATAGTCCAGTAAAAAGAAAGAAAGAAGAAATGCCTGCAAGTGTTCACAGTTTTTCCGGTAACACTTTACAATAACAGTACATGAATGATAATGTATTAACATGTAAACTAAACATTACTTTATTATGAATTAATGATGAGTTAAGGTATGCACTAATCATGAACTAACTTTAACTACAACATGAGTCACATGAGCTCATGTGTCATTATCGGCTACCTTAATTACTTGTTAGTGCATGATTGTTTGTTGATTCATGTATTAATTACCACATCGTTCATGCTTAATTTAACCATCCTGAAATCATGATATGTTAGTATATAATTATGTTGTGACTTTACTTGGAGGGGCACATCATCATTAACCCATTCTTAACTACTCATAAACTTCTTATGCACGTCCAACTAGTGAGTTTACACTGAATAACAATAGAAAAGTGTTCTGTCAACATCAGCATGAACAGGAGTTCATGAGTAGTTAAGGATGAGTTAATGGTGATGTGCCCCTCCAAGTAAAGTCATGACTAGGGCCACACGGAATCTGCGCGCGCAGAATCCCGCAGATTTCCGCAGATTTTTAGCCTATCAATGATTTTGTTTATATACTGGTGTAAATGTATATTTAATCGGTTTTCAAATTAATTTCAGTAATAATATTGACTAATATAAAAATATTTATGTGATTTATTTACAGTACAGTTTGTAGAGTACTATTTTCGGTGTTTTAGTAGATATTTTTTATGAGATACTTTGTTTACCAAATAAAGTGGATCTAGTTTTCGCATTGTAAACATTAATTAAATGTTAATTTACTTTTAAATTACTATTTTAAATTTAAATTACTTTTTATGTCATATATTAAGATTTTAGTTATGACACTCCCAAAATTATTCTGCATAAATCCGCAGATTTTTAACAAAATACTCCGCAGAAATAGCAAAAAATGTCCGCAGATTCCGTCTGGCCCTGGTCATGACATAATTATACATTAACAGCTCATGTTGGATACATTTGGCTTAAACTTAAATGTTAATTAATACATTCATTAACAACATGCACTAACAAGTAATTAAGGTAGCCGTTATTGACACATGAACTCATGTGATTTATGTTGTAAGTCAGTTCATGATTAGTGCATACCTTAACTCATCATTAATTCATAATAAAGTAATGTTTAGTTCACATATTAATACATCATTATTCATGTACTGTTATTGTAAAGTGTTACCATTTTTCCTTTACGCAAACACAACAATAATCCAGTAGTGTTTGCACTGCTTTGGCTTTTTGGCAAAATCACGTGTTTTGTCATCACTTTAGACATTACGCTAGAGAATAATTCAAATAGCTCTAAGGTGTTTGTAGATTATCTTTGTTTGTTCTAATCTTTAGGGTTAGGGTTATGATTATTAATTATTAATATTTGGTTATGATTATTTTTAAAATTATCATTACATATTTAATTCCACGTTTCAGATATATACTGTATAAAACAAATGACATGGATTTTATTGATTCATTTCCTATGTTTTTTTATTTATTTATCTAATTCCTAATTTCCCAGGAAGACTCAAGATCTGGCATCTCTAGTATGAACAACAGTGCTGTCAACTGTAGTTTATAATTGTCATTTATGCAGCTTCAGATCTCAGATATGCAGCACAGCAGTTTTAAAGAGGAGCATCTAAAAATAAGTTGTGCCTGCTTGCTTTTGGAATACAAAGTGCTTCTGAATTCCTTCTTAAGATGCATTGGCAAAGCAAATATATGCTTTAATAATCAGCATACAAGCTTTGCTGCTTTAGGGGGAATATGGATGCAGCACTTTATCAAGTAAACGTATTAGGCTGCGTCCTTCTGCTGGCATTTATATTTCCAGCCTCCTCAGCATGACTGTGAATGCATTTTCTACATTTGTCGTTGAATACTGTAGCGTCAGTCACAGTGGGATACAAACACTGTATCGACTTACAATCAAAAAATGAGAAGGGTAAACATATACAGTGATTGAAGATATTTGATTACTTGCTGATATAATATTAATAACATTTTAATTAATTACTTTTCTAACTTTCATACTACAGGATTGTGTGCAGCAGAAATCAATTTGAGAATAATACTATATTCATTACATTAATATAGTGTTTATTTGGACAGTTAAAGCACTTTACAGAAATCAATGGATCTGCCATTCGCTACAGTGAGTGCTAGGGAAAATAATTTGCCATATTTATTTAGGTTTTTCTTAGTATTTACCAAAAATGTAGTGTTAGAGTATTTTTTAAATAAAAAATAAATGAAGGTTGAAAAAAAAAAGTAAAACCAAATTAATTTATATTTTACTTGTTACAAATAATATCTTTTTTTTTTCATTTTCTATAAATATATACATTTTACTATAAATATTAAGCCAATTAAAGCTTCCTTTACAAACGTATGTATTGAATAATTAATTCATAACTTGGTAATAATGTAATGTATTCGGGTCTGTTTTAACTCGAAGAGATAGATGAAGCAAACAAAACCAATCATATGATGATACAAAATCAAAAACTTTCATTAATTTCGTGATTTTTTTCCCCCCCTAAAGCTCAAACACTTTTGGAATAGATTTTGTGGATTAACATAAATATTAATATGAATCATTGCAATAATAATCACTTTTTTATTTAAATGTGAAATTTTTATGAAGGTAAAATCAATACAATTCAATATAATTTTTTTAATATTTGGATTAATGACATACAGTACATAATGATTCTTTGGTACAGATTGATTTGGAATGCATTATGGGGATTAGAGTGAAAGAAAGCTAGTATTTATTTATTTACTATTTATTTATTTAAATGTTATTAATTAATAAATTAATTAATTAATTTAACCCTTTAACTGCCTTACCTAGAAAAAACTCCTAATGGCGCTAGTTAACACACTCGGTGCAATTTCTCGACACATCCAATCATTTCAAAAATGTCAACCTCAACAAAATGGTTAATATGTCGGTTTATGCTAAAAGTACCAGAATTAATACTTATACTATGAAAATCGGAAAATATGAAGTGTAAGACCAATTTAAATCAAACATAATAAAAATAAAACATTTTTATTATTATTATCATCTTTCCCAGAGATGGGTTGTGGCTGGAAGGGCATCCGCTGTGTAAAACAATGTGCTGGATGGATTGGCGGTTCATTCCGCTGTGGCGACCCCAGATTAATAAAGGGACTAAGCCGACAAGAAAATGAATGAATGAATTATCATCATCATAAATCCTCTTTACTTTTTCAAGAATGCCAGAAAATATTTAACATTTTCATGCAACACCTTTTCTCGTTTCTTTTCTTTCTTTCTTTTTTTTTTTACAACAAAACCTAAATCAAGTGTTGTAGTGCAACAGGGTTATGCTTGTTAAACCAGCAATGCTGTGTGTGTAAACCATAATTTAATGGTTTTATTATTCTTTAAATGACTTTAATACTCATTATTTAAAACAGTCAAAATATGGTCAACCATTTGGTAGAGTAGGCAGTTAAGCAGTTTTTATTATTATTATTATTTTTTTGTGCTGGTCTGTTAATGTGATACATCTAATTTCAAATTTCAGGACAATAAAAGAGAGAATACTCATTTATTTGCTCCCCTGCCATGTAAATGATTGATCTTTTTTGTGATTGCTTCAAAATGAGATGCAAAATAAACAAAATTGCGAACTAACATCCATGTGGTCTTTCACCAAAGCTCACTATTCTGCCTTTCAATGCGAATCAACACACAAGCACCAGTCCACATAGGACAGAAGATTCCAGAACGAATCCCTTTGAATCCACACCAACACATTTAACTCCAAACCCTCTTGTTGTGCACCGATAATGTTTTGCATGTAATGAAATAGCTTATTCAATTAAATGATAAACTCTACATCAGTTATTCCTCTTTTAAGTAATTACACCCAGATCACATTTCTCACCGAGTCCCACACTTGGTGGAAAACCGTTTCACACGTAATTGGATTTTAATTGGAAAAGAGGTCATGAATGATCTCGGTTAATGACTTGGGTCACGTAAACGACCCGTCTGAGCTGAAACTAGCAGTCTGGAAGCCGTTTAAATGCTACGCTTTAGTAATTGAGAGGCCGTGGGTTTAAGAGGGAATGTATGTCACGTAACGCTAGCCTTACTGCTAATGGCAGCCCGTAGATGAATACAGGTCATGCAGGTTAATTAGAAGTGATATTTTTTTTCAGTTGTCATATGATAAGCGACTGCAAATCCTCAAAAGACAAAGATCACAGGCACAACTGCTTTAAGATTATATTATATGAAGCTTTTCCACATGATAAAAGGAATTGTAATTTATTCTATTCATTGAGTTCATTACACATTGTTGAGCGAGTTGGTATTTTAGCAAAAAGGATACAGTTCTTCTCGTCAATGTAGAGTTCAGCAATCTGTATGGAGGAAAGAAGAAAGCATATTGTATGAAAAATTCTAACTTTACAGGGGATATGTTATGCACAAATCTACGGTGGCCGGGAAGTGCAAAACAACATTACAAAGTGTGAAACACTTTTACAAAGCTCTGGACAAATTTACATTTTGGAAAACATTTTTACCAATCATAAGACACAATTACAGAGGAAAAACGATTTTACAAAAGGACAAAACAAATTTACATTTTAGAAAACAAATTAACAAAACGCGAAACACTTTTACAAGTCCCGAAACAAATTTACAAAGTCAGATTCCGTACGGAAATGTACCAAACACCGGAAGTGGCGTAGCGAAGGGCGTTGTTGTTGTCGTCGCTGGTGGTTAGCGCGGTAAATTCGTCTTGTGGAGTAAATGGTGTAAATAAAGTTTATGGTGACCGAACATGGACTGCGGCTGAGCGATGTTTTGTGGCAAACACATGAGCAGCTTGACGCAGTTTTGCTTTACGTGTGGTCGGTGTTTGGAGCTTCTAAAAGACACGGACCAGATGTAAACAGCAGACGTACTGCATCAATGTGTTCAATGTGTTAACGAGGGCCACTCGTACGCTGTAATCGTGGACATAATGTCAAGTCTACACGGTGTAAATATCTGCTTGAGGACTCTTAAAAGTAAACTGAATGAAGCCGGTGTTTAACTGGTGACCGTCTTAACTGGTGTCCCTTTCCAGATGAAAGCTATTCACTTTTGCAGATTGGCAGATTCGTCACTTTTAGAGTTCTGACAATATGAGGCATACTTTCGGAAAATGTGTGTAAACAATTGTGAAAAACTAAACCTAATAACATTTGATTTGAACAGATTTAGATTGATTTTAAGAAATCTTTTTAAAAACTGACAAACTAAATAAAATCAAAAGGTTACAAACAGTTAATGATAAACTTCATCGTGATTCATTTTTCTGAGTGTATGTTTTGTTACACTGAATGACACTCTGCCAAACAGGAGAAAATCTTATATTGGAGTGCATTATATTCTATAGTATTAGACTGCACTATTTAAATAACAGTAATAATATTTATGAGTAACTGAAGCAGAAATATATGCTGAATGATAATAAGCATTTCATTCTGCTGTTCTAGTTTGTCATATTGCTTCTGACGTACTTGGGCCCAACATTTACTTATCAATACTTTTTGCATACCAACATAAATTACATTATGGGTATGGTTAGGCCTGTCACAATAATCAATATATCGACTTATCGCACAATACATGAACATGACCTCAATAATTTTTGGTGATGCAATATATATCGCCGGGCGCCACGGTGGCCGAGTGGTTAGCACGTTCGCCTCACAGCAAGAAGGTCGCTGGTTCGATCCCCGGCTAGGCCAGTTGGCATTTCTGTGTGGAGTTTGCATGTTCTCCCCGTGGTTGCGTGGGTTTCCTCCGGGTGCTCCGGTTTCCCCCACAGTCCAAAAAACATGCGGTACAGGTGAATTGGGTAAGCTAAATTGTCCGTAGTGTATGTGTGTGAATGAGAAGGTATGGATGTGTTTTCCAGAGATGGGTTGTGACTGGAAGGGCATCCGCTGCATAAAACAAATGCTGGATAAGTTGGCGGTTCATTCCGCTGTGGCGACCCCGGATTAATAAAGGGACTAAGCCGAAAAGAAAATGAATGAATGAATGAATATATATCGCCCATACGTAAAAAAAAACCTATTCTTGTAACATTTTAGCAGATTGCACAACCTCTCTATCTCTGTTGGAGGTGTCAGTGTCAGTATGGTTAAAACAACACTATTTACCATAAATGACTAAAGAATACTTTTATGTGGGTGCCTGACAACTGAAAATAGATCTGATACCTGATATCGCAACCTCTGTTACTTTTTACCTTGCATTTGTTTTGTTAACATTTATTATTATTTGTTTTGGATCTGCGTTTTCATATTCTGATTCCAGTGCTTGATCATTAAATTGTTAAAATGACAAAATTAAATAAAATATCCTTAAGAACAAAATATGTTCTTTTGAATAGTGTACTTGCGCTATGATGCTATTATATTGCCATTCTGGCATTATACAGTATAATGAGTGGCCTAAAATGGTCTTAAAATTACAATAATATAATTTATCGCGATATATTTTGGTGCAATATATTGTACAACAAAAAATAGATATCGGGACAGGCCTAGGTATGGTTATTTTGTGTAAAATGTCCTCATTGACCTCTCTTAAACTTTCCAGAAACAGTGGAACTGTATGTAATAATCTAACAATTCCAGTCCTCGTCACTCTTCTCATCTCCGTGCTAAAGGCTTGAGTAAACTTCGTTTTACGCGTTTTGCTCTCTCACACAAACAGCTGTGTCTTAGACTTTCTTTTTTGGCTCTAAATTGTTGAGTCAATGAGAAACTATTCATCCAATTTTGTTTAACCCCTGGGACATTTTTCCACTGTTTTGATGTTATTTTTTTTTTAGCTCCTTGCAGATTGTTGTTCTGATTCAGCTGAATCTTGGCACACAATATCTCCAAACAAACCAAAATAGCTGCCAGCACTGCCAGTAGCCAATAAAATGACTGAAGCTTATAAATTGTGTAGTAAATGACTGATGGTTAGGAAATGTAGCATATATGGATGTGGCAACTATACAGTATATAAAGATGACTTCAGTGTATTTCAGAATGTGTCTCATAAACTGGACAAATAATTGAATATACACTCTAAGGCATTCACAAAAACTGCAAAAAACTGATTCAAACAAACTATTTTATGATGCAAGGCCAATTTAAGCAATTTGTAAATGACCACACAGTTATATCAGAATATCAGAAAATGTGGACATTCTAATCTTGTCCCTCAGAGACAGCTATAAGCAGCGCTTAATTTAGATCTCAGTTTGGCATCAGTGAAAAATGGCTGAAGAGCTTCACCTGGGCTGTATCCTCCAATTCAGAAGTTGTATATCTTGTACTCAAACGCTGATTGCATCACTGAAATGTGGCCTTCATTTTCCAAGCATTAGATCCAACTAACAGATCTTTTGCAGCCTAGACTATCCCAAGGATCATTGCCTGCCAGTTAGATTTTTTTTTTTTCATCTACCAAAATAAATGTTAGATTTATATTATCCAACATAAGGTTAGATATGAAAAAACCCAACAAGGTTAAAAAGTCTAAAAATTAACCCAATCTTGGGTTTGTCCATATTTGAACCAATGGTCAACCAGGAATTTTTTTTACATTGTATGATTTCAGCTTTTAGGGCGTCACGGTGAAAAAGTGGGTAGCAGGATTGCCTCACAGCAAGAAGGTCGCTAGTTCAAGCTTCGGCAGGGTCACTTGGCATTTCTGTGTGGAGTTTGGACGTTCTCCCTGAGGGTTTCCCCCACAAAGAAGTGGTATAGGTGAATTGGGTAAGCTAATTTGTCCGTAGTCTATGTGTGTGAATGAGTGTATATGGATGTTGTGTGGAATGTGCTGGATAAATTGGTGGTTCATTCCAGATTAATAAAGGGACTAAGCTGAATTTCCACCTTTTTTTTTGTTAAATTAGAATTAACTGAGGAGTGACACTTATATCTAAATGTAATTCAATAATAATAATAACAATAATAATAATAATAATAATAATAATAATAATAATAATAATAATACTAATACATATATTGTGTGTGTGTGTGTGTGTGTAAATCCTGTCATCACTGGAATGCAGTAAATTAAAAGATTACATTATCTACATACGACATAATAAAGTGGTTTTGTTCAGTGTACACTTTGAATATGTACAGAACATAAATAAACCAAGGTGAACCTATTTTGGCAGGTTTTGAACCCTGTTTTGTTTTGTTAACTTTGAGGAACACAGCCTCCGTGTTGAAGCAGCACTGTCAAATACAGGTTCAACATAAATACAATTTAACAGAAAAATGTACACAAAAGTTGGGTGTTCTTCACATTTGTCTGCTCAGTATTTTGTTCTGAGTGTAATTAAATATTACCTTAAATGTTACCACAAATTTTATGATGGAAATAGCCAGAAACACACTGTATAAGACAAAATCACCAGTTTTAATTAATTTATTTTTGCCAAAATTCATTTAAATATTAAGATCTTGTTCCATGAGACATTAAGTGATGTTCTTTCTGTATAATTCTATTAAAGCTTTATTGGTGATTAGTAATATGCTTTGCTAAGAATTGAATTAGGACTACTTTTTCTGAATTTTCGCCATTTTTTTAAAGCCCCAAATAATGACCAAATCGTGTCACAACATAACAAACCATATGTATACAATGTATAAATCAGATTTTTCAAAAACTGACCCTTATGACTGGTTATGTGAACCAGGGTCATGTGTTATGGCTCTTAATGAACTAATTTTGTTAGGTGTCATTAAAATAAACTGCTCCCATGTCAAAATGAGGACACAATGTACTGTAAAATATCTAAATCTCGATTTCTTTAAAGAAACAAATGAAGACACATTGGTTTGAATAAAGTATGCTTTTGGGTTATTTTGGAATTACATTTTAACCCATTTGTTGGGTTGGTCCATATTTTACCCAAATTTGACTTAAAAGTTTAGTTTATCATTCAGTTTAATCGTGGTCTCTTCTCTCCACCTATAAGCCGTACAGTATGTCCGTCTATTTGCATATAGGGTTAAAACTCATTTAAAAATGATTTCAAGAGTTCACACTTAGCTGATGATTGATAATGAAGTGTATTTGGCATGCTGTCCCGGGAGAGAGCCCTGAGCTCAGAATATCCTTGAGCCCGAGGCTCCCTCCTATTTAAAGGGCGAGAGGAGAGTTTGAGCTCAGGTAAGTCTCGAGAACTCCCTCCGCTTGTGAACGTGCTGAGATATATCTTAACTAGAGTTGCTTTAAGATGCTATTTAAAAGTAGTCAATTTACTTATGTAGTATTTTTTTGGACGGTGGGGGAAATTGAAGAACCCGGGGAAAACCCACGCGAACACGGGGAGAACATGCAAACTCCACACAGAATCGCCGACTGGCTCGGGGAGAGGCCGAACCAGCGGTGTTCTTGCTGTGAGGCAACAGTGCTAACCACTGGGCCACCGTGCCGCCCTATCAGAGAAGGGGAGGAGTTGGGGTGGAAGGGGGGATTCTTCAAGATGAAGATGACTGGAGTAGAAAGCTCTGGTAATTTATAGTTCGTCAGGATTCGTCTGATTGGTGCAATATGCAGAGCCGATGTGGTACCAGCGGTGTTCAATCATAAGCATCTGATCCTCTCGAAATTAGTTTATAAATAAACCTCACTTAAAGCACAGTACTGTTAGCCTAAAATATGACCTGAGCATCTTCATGATGACAGTTTTTTGGATTCACTCAAAAAAGCTAGTATAACTTTTATCATTTCAAAACGCCTCCGGCTGAAATGTTATAGTTACACTCGTGATAAATATGAGCAAAATCTAAATATGCCTTTTTCGTGAGGTCAGAAGCAAGTCCGTCTGGCCAGTGTCATACCACACATTCCAGTGCTCTTGTGTAAGAGCCACTGTTTATATTCTGGACATTACTTGAGACCCTTGTGAGCGAGTGTAACCCAGAGTGAGCGAAGCAGTCCTGACAGCTTTTATCTGACGGATTGTCATCCAAAAGAGTCCAGATTAGACAAGAGAAGTCAACACATTAGACAGCGAAATACATATGTTAGCAGCATACATTAGAAGAAAGACTCAGAAATCAATTTAAAATCTGTAACTGGGGTGGTACCATTTCAAAAAGATACACTTTTATATCATACAGGTGGACATTAGTGTCTTTAAGATACACTTTTGTACCTTTTAAGTTACTATGAGGTTCATGTTTCAGGTATTAATATACTGTTAGGAACAATAATGTACCTTTTGAAACATGATAGATTTGTACTTCTATTTCTGACAGCGTACACTGATATTTCACGTACTGTAGACACACGATGGAACCCGAATGGTCAAAGCTTGCAACACAATGACAAACTTGACTGAGAGCATCTCAAGCATGTCTCCTGCTGCGCACAAACAAATGTGAACACACACTCTTTGCATATGCAAGTGTGTGTTTGCTGTGTCCGTGTAGAGCATGAATGTTTCAGAATGCATTTGCTAGTGTAAAATATGCATTGCCTGTAGCCTAGTTTTAGGTTAGTATGCCACTGATTCATTAAAAATATAACAAGCATGACCGACATACAGTACAGTAGGCCAGGCCTGCAAACCAAAGCTTTATGTATCACAATGCATGAATTATGTGCACATGCATGCTATATGACAACATATTTGCATGTAAATTGGCTCCTCTTAAATTTAAAGCCTGTGTTCTATCAAGGGCTGGGCGATAAATCCTCATATCACAATAAAAGTAATCTCATATCCTGATTATATCATGATATATCATGATATATTAACATTTCTGTAAATTCAATCAATTAATAGTTTAAAATACTTCATTTCTTTAAATAAATGTTTGATAAAAAAATAAAAAATATCAACTAAATATCAATAAAACTTGCAAAACTAATGATTACCAAGGGTTTCTGCAAGTTTCAAGTGAAATGTAAGACTTAAGACCTTTAATAATGTAAATTCAGACTTATACAGGGATGAACAGTAAGGCATTTTTCTAATGGTAAATTGGAAAATATTTTTACTTACCTCTTAAAAAAGTTATTTTTCAGCCACATATTTTAAATAATATGTATAATATAATATTGTTACTTTAAATAATAATAATAATTACATGTTTTAAAAACTATATTAAGCTAAAAGTATGCAAAACAATCAGTCCAGATTAGTATCCTTATCAGGTAGCTATAAATACAAGGAACGTTTAACAAATGTTATTGTACGAAAGATACAAATTAAACAAATATTGATAAAGAAAGTTTATAAATTAATAAAACATTTGTTTATTTTTTAAGATGGTTTCTTAGTGATTGGGTGGACACTGGCCCTATTAGGTAACTTTACATGGACATAGGAAAATGAAGTCCTGTTAACAGTAAATTAACATCTACAACACAGTATTTCAGTAAGTTTAAGACATTTCAAGACCCCACAGAATCCCTCTTAGGTCCAACATAATTATAAAAACATTTATAAAATGCTAAATATAAACGCTGTACTTTCAAGACTGCAACTAGTTTTGTCTGCATCCCATAATAGTATGTAATATTGTGTAGGCTAGTTGTGAATTGAGTAATACTGTAAACCGTGTATTTTGTGACACCACGAAATAAAGCATAATATGAAACTATATACTTTTATTTTTGTCTATATTAAATAGCTATATAGACATAGACATATATATTTTGAACCTGACGTGAAGATCGGAAGAGCGTCGGGTTCA
>CAIGQQ010001431.1:3167512-3181698 GCA_903798035.1 Danio albolineatus | reverse complement strand
ATATATATATATATATATATATATATATATATATATATATATATACAGGGCCGTGCACAGACATTTTGAGGGGCAGTGGCCCAAACCAAAAAAAGGGGCACTAAGTGGGTAGGTTCTTGCTAATACAAATTTTCCAGTTGTTATAAATATTAAAAATAGTTTTTTTAAATAGATAATTGTTATTTATATTAGATCTGATTTTGATTAGTCATTCAAATTCTAAGAATGTGGATATTTAGCACAAGTTGTCAGCACTTGTATAAGACCACTGGCTGCAATGTGGATTGTAAATGAGACTTGTAATGCAACGATCGTCAAGAACTGTTAGGCCCGTTTGACATGGCCATAATCTGCGCAGAACGCATCACCGGTGATCACCGCGAGATGCACGCCGGTTAGAAACGTGTCCGACTTGCGTGCACCTTGCTTTCATGTCACGCTGACGTGGGCCAAAAAACTCTCGCGAGGCGGATGTCTCGGATTGAGCAGTCGGCTGCAGTCTCATAAGTCTCCAATGACTGCGCTCACAAAAAGCATGATGGGAAACGACTGGCTGACGACACAGCCTAATGCTTATTGATGTCTTCTGCTTTTACTAAGGTTTATACCCGGCTGTATATTGTATTTTCGTTGATAATTAAAAAAAGACATGAAGACCATTACATATGTTTATTTATTTAGATTTACACGCAAACAAAAACAAAACACACCTTTGTAAAAACAAAACATGATCTATCTAATGTAACTAAATGTTACAGATAAATAATTAGGATGTGCTTATGCTGTATTTCATTTCTATCTTAGTTTAAAGTCCTGTTTGTTGTCATTTTCACTTTTTTGTATGTTTGTGTGAATTTTGTATTGTCATTTTTATGCAACATTATTCATTGAAAGTCAGTCCAATACACACATATTCAGACATACAAGTAATCAGACTGTTCTGCCATTATGCCTCATCTTTGTGTGGTTTCCTATGAGAAGTGGAAGGGGTGTAGTAAACAAAACACACACACTTATGTGAAGTCAAGAGTTATGTTCAATAGAACAAGAACATTTTCACAGTATTTCCTACAGCCTAATGGTTTTTATTCTGGATAAAGTCTCAGGCTGTTTATTTCAGTCTGGCTGGAGTAAAAGCAGTTTATATAGGCCTAATAAGCATGTCAATATAATCAGCCCCTTAAGAATCTCTTTATGTCTGCAGAACAAACCACTGTTGTCCAATAGCTTTCCTCATTTTACTTTAACATAATTCATCTGAAGTTAACACTTTAAATTGCACTTTAGGCTGAATAGTATCTTCAAAAAAACTAGTAAAATATTATGTAAAATATATAATATAATATTGTCATAATGGCAAAGTCTAGACAAATGAGTTAGAAACTGTTGAAAACTAAATCTGTTAAACAACTCTTTTACATATTTGATGCAATACATTTTTTCTTTAAACTTCACAAGAGGGCTAATAATTTTGTCTTCAGTAGTGTTTCCCTTTATACCTTCTAATGCCCTCTAAAGAAAGTCTGAAATTACTATAGAAATGGACCACTGCTTAATAAAATGCCATATTCTAGGGACATTTCTAAAAAACAAACAAACATTTGTCATGACCTCACTCAAAAGCATCTCGCTATAGTTACTTCATTTATAATGTAGCCAAATTAGATTTCTTGAACCCTTTCTAGCGGTATAAGCGGTTTATTCTTTAAACATTCACCACTGTTGAATATACAGATGTATATTAAATACTGTACACCCTTTTAAGTAATGAGCTGTTCATCTTCTGTGATTCTGACTATCTTTTTGTAAAAACAGTGATATTTCAATAGCATCCACTCCCACATTAAAAATACTATAGTAACTTATAGGAATACTAGTGTTTTTGAACCATATGCCTGTTATAAAAATAGCCTATTTAAATTTCTATAGTTGCTGTGATACCATAGCAACTATAGAAATTTAAATACATAACCAAATACTGAAAAAACATGTTCAAAAACACTATAATATTTACTATAAGTTACTATAGTATTTTTTCATGAGGTCATACGTGCCACGATTAAAACGCGAACGCGATCTCCGCCACTGGTGACGTTTCCAGGTGGCAAAACAGCGAGATTCGGGAAGTGTCCGACTTGTGATTAATTTTTTTAAGCCCTTCTCTTACTGCAGCCGCCTGCTCCCGTCTACATTGCAGTCAAGGCGAGGCGCACCTCAAACGCGGGCACACAGATATTGAGTGACGCTGCGGACTCCGGAGCGAGCGGTAAAATATGGAGTGGATTAACAAAATCAGTGGATGTTTAGCGAAGCGGTAACAGAACAGCCAGGGACGGGGGCATGGACGCGTTTGAGAAGGAGGGAAGAGGTACAGGCTGAGAGGGGCACCTCAGCCAACGAGGGCAAAGGGGCAGTGGCTCTAGCCCCCGGGCCACCCCCGTGTGCACGGCCCTGTATATATATATATATATATATATATATATATATATATATATATATATGTATTTAAAGGGACTAATGAATGAATATATATCTTTTTGTTTTGTGAAATTCTTTCTAATCCTTTTAATACTTTTCAGCAATGCTAAATATTACAGTATTACATGTTCATGTTGCACAATAGTTGACCATATGATAAAAATACCATACTAATTCAATTCAAGTTTATTTGAAAAGCACTTTTAACTATAATTATTGTTTCAAAGCAGCTTTTCCAAAGATGCACATTATAGCATTCAAATCAAATTAGAAAAGGTTACGGTTATTATAACTTCAGTTACTAATAGTTTTAACTAGTAACTAATAGATTTCAACAGTTAAAGTTATTATATATAAACCTAGTTAACCAGCAGTTATATAGCATATAGGGGATGTCCATGTATACATGTGCAATGAGGTGTATTTGTGTATCAAGTTTATGTGTAAATACCAAAATACTGAAATAACACTATACTATAGAAAAGTGTATCATGCACTTAATACTATAGTACATACATTATACTTGAGTTTTTACTGAAGTAAACAGTGGTGTATAGTATAATGTAGACCTAGTTTTAGAAAAGATTTAGAAATATTTGTAATTAGTTTATAATAGCGGCAAAAATGAAAAAGTATTAATTATTTACCAGAAGATAATTTGAAGAATGCTGAAAACATGTAACCATTGACTTCCATAGTATTTGTTTTTCCTACTATGGATGTCTACTGCTTTTCAGCTTTCTTTAAAATGTGTTCAACACAACAACAACAACAACAAAACAGCTTCGAAACAAGTGAAGGGTGTAAATGATGACAGAATTTTCATTTTGGGGTGAGCTATATCCCTTTAATCTCAGTTAGTTAAAGGTCACTGTGTACAAGGATCTTCAATTTGAAACTTTATAGACTTCATGTTCTCCTTTTCTACCATCAATGCAGACTGCATTGAGCCATTAGGCCGATTATGTAAACTACACACATGGATTGCTGGTGAAAATAATCCTATTACCACAATGTTGAGCCGCTCTGCTGAAGAAAAAGAAATAGTCACAAAACTTGAGAGCCGAGAGTTTAAGAAGATCATGGACGGTGTTAAATAGAGACGGTAATACCTCAACTGTAAGGATCAACTTATTGTGGTATGATTAGGTGGGATTTTGTTAAGTTGGTGTAATAGTGTGAAATTATTTGCTGCTTTTAAGATTAAAAAAATATCAATTTACATTTGCAAACGTTATCTTTAGTCAATAATTGTACACTGAAAAAAATGATTCAATGCTGTTTCCTTGGGTTTACTCAATTTTTTTACGTTAAGTGGCTGTAAACAATTTATTTAGGCTAAATTTAAACAAACAAATTAAGTTGAACATTATTAAATGTAATTTGTTTGTTTAAATTCAGCCCAAATAAATTGTTTACAGCCACTTAACGTAAAAAAATTGAGTAAACCCAAGGAAACAGGATTGAATCATTTTTTTCAGTGTAATTGGGCTCTGTGGTTTGCACTGTTGCCTCACAACAAGAAGGTCGCTGGTTTGAGTCCCGGCTGTGCCATTTGGCATTTCTCTGTGGCCATAGTGTATGAGTGTGTATGTGTGTGTGTGTGTGTGTGTGAATGAGTGTGTATGGGTGTTTCCCAGTTGGAAGGGCATAAAACATATGTCAGAATAGTTGCTGGTTCATTCTGCTGTGGTGACGATTGATAAATAAGGGGCTATTTTAGTGGAAAATTAATGATTGAATGATTATTGTCTGCACAAGGAGTCTGAAAACTGCTCCACACAGAGATCTGATCTCATCTGATCATCATTCAGTCTGTCAGGAATGACACGAAGAAACAGAACAAACTGAGAGAAACTAAATCCAAAAGAATTTTGACAACATCTCTAAGATGATTAAAAAAACCTTCCAGTATCACTGTATAATAACAATTACTACAATATATTGTTTACAATTAATTACAATAATATCTCAAACTGACATGATACAGAAAAATAAATACTGCCGTTAAACCCTTTTTTTTGGTGAAAATACAAGTGGTGTAAGACTTTTGCACTACTGTTCTTTAAAATGCAAAAATAACTAAGGCATGTACATGTGGACAATAAATAAATAAACTATTGATTGATTGAAGTGGGGTGACATGGTGGCGCAGTAGGTAGGGCTGTCGCCTCACAGGTCACTGGTTCGAGCCTCAGCTGAGTCAGTTGGCATTTCTGTGTGGAGTTTGCATGTTCTCCCTGTGTTCCCCCACAAGTCCAAAGACATGTGGTATAGCTGAATTGGGTAAGCTAAATTGTCCGTAGTGTATGAGTGTGAATGAGAATGTAAGGATGTTTCCAGAGATGGGTTGCAGCTGGAAGGACATCCGCTGCGTAAAAAAAATGGTGGATAAGTTGGTGGTTCATTCTGCTGTGGCGACCCCGGATTAATAAAGGGACTAAGCCGAAAATAAAATAGAATTTACAGAAATGGTACTAAATCATAATACGCATCGTTTTCAGGACATGAGATCTTTGTCATATCGCCAAGCTATACTTACACACATTTACAAAAGTAAATAAATTGACTTAATAACGAAAGAAATTTAAAGAAACTGTTGAATGTTTTGTAAATACTTAAGTGAGTTATCCTTTTGCCTAAGTGTGTTTTGATCAGAAATATTCCGAAATGCCAATAAATAAAACTATAGGTTGTCATTCATTCATTCATTTTCTTTTCGGCTTAGTCCCTTTATTAATCCGGGGTCACCACAGCGGAATGAACTGCCAACTTATCCAGCATTTGTTTTACGCAGCGGATGCCCTTCCAGCCACAACCCATCTCTGGGAAACACATCCATACATTCCCATTCACACACATACACTATGGACAATTTAGCTTACCCAATTCACCTGTACCGCATGTCTTTGGACTGTGGGGGAAACCAGAGCACCCGGAGGAAACCCACGCAACCACGGGGAGAACATGCAAACTCCACACAGAAATGCCAACTGGCCCAGCCGGGGATCGAACCAGCGACCTTCTTGCTGTGAGGCGAACGTGCTAACTACTACGCCACCGTGGCGCCACTATAGGTTGTATTACACAAAATATATACACTAATGACAAAATCCATAAATATATTTTGTGGTGGTTTTGTTTAGTTACTGTGCTTGTGAAGCAAGGCTTTACCTGCAATTTTTTATACAATGTGAGTATAAAATAACCAATCACAATTGAGATAAAGCCTACACTAAAACCTGACTAATGTCTTGCCACCTATCAAGTTTTAGGATCAACAAATAATAACTTGACTTCTAGTTGATCATTTGGTATCAGAAGTGGCTTATATGAAAGGTAAAGGCCTCTAAATTACACTTATTTTACCAAAAAAAAAATATGATCATGTCTTGATTTTTAATTATTTAATTAGGACAGTAAGGTCTGACTTTGCTTAGACAAAATTCTTGTCACTAAACAGAATAACATACAGTATAGAATATAAAGTCATGGTGCAGTGGAAAAAAAAACATGGTGTAGGATTCCCATGAGCTTGGACGACTGCATCCATACATCTCTGCAATGACTTAAATAACTCATTAATAATGTTTCTCATTAATAAATCTGGAACGGCTAAGAAAGTGTTCTTGCAGGACTCCCAGAGTTCATTAAGATTCTTTGGATTCATCTTCAATGCCTCCTCCTTCATCTTACTCCAGACGTGCTCAATAATGTTCATGTCTGATAACTGGGTTGACCAATCCCGGAGCACCATTACCTTTTTTTGCTTTCAGGAACTTTAATGTGGAGGCTGTAGTATAAGGAGCGCTATCCTACTGAAGAATTTGCCCTCTCCTGTGGTTTGTAATGTCATGATCAGCACAAATGTCTTGATACCTCAGGCTGTTGATGTTGCCATTCACTCTGCAGATCTATCGCATCTCTCCATATTGAATGTAACCCCAAACCATGATTTTTTTTCTTCACCAAACTTGACTGATTTTTGTGAGAATCTTGGGTCCACGTGGGTTCCAATAGGCCTTCTGCAGTATTTGTGATGATTGGGATGCAGTTCAACAGATGATTCAGCCACTTTTCCTAATGATCAACTAAAAGTCAAGTTATTATTTGTTGCTCTTACAACAGGGATTGACGACAAGACTTTTGTCAGGTAGTGTAGATTTTTGGTCTCTTGGATCAGATCTAACCCCAACACGACTCCTCCAGATTTCATTATCAAGTAGGCCAAGACTATTGAGCTCATGCAGTCTCAAAATATTTGTTTTGACACTGACCCAAACTCGCATTTGCCATGTTCAGATATTGCCAAAAGAACTGATCAAAAGGAGAAAATGTGCCAGGTTCAAAAACAACTAGCCAGGTGTGAAAGTCCTCAAAAAACAGCAGATTATTGTGTCCTGACACTCGATGTCCTTTTCGAAACCATTACAACAATCTACAATCAAATGGAGCTGATATTGGGTGGTCCGAACCCAGCATTATGCTCGTCTGTAGATCTATGACCCTAATTATTCCTTATTTCATCCTTAATGAGTTTTTAACAAAGAAACATCCTGCAGCCTGGCTCACGTTCTGCATGTTTTCTTCTTTGACGTCATTCTGCAGGTGGACTGACCCAATGTGTCCAATTCTGTCTTGTAAAACTGACCGAGTGGAAAAATAATGATGTCAATGTAAAAGGCTGGATTGTAGTCAATTGAGGATGAGAAAAGCCTCTGTAATGAATGAGAAGGATCCTGCCAGGACATACAGGTGCGTGCTATGAAAACACAGATGACTGAGAAAGCAAATCATTCTGTTTGTCATGATGGGACAAAAATGATTGGCTGGCTGGATGATCCGGTTGTCATTTAGGGTGAACACTAAACGCATAATGTCTTATTTTCAACTCATGCTCAGGCTGTGTACCCCTATATACTTTTCTGTAGAGCTGTAAATAAGTCCCAGGAGCTGTTTCTTTGCATTTGTTGTTTTCATGAATCCACCAGAGGTCGCTGTCTATGCTTTTTGTGATCTCAATTTTATCTTGCGAGTGCCATTTGTGCAAACTGTTCTCGTGTAAATCCACCAAAGGCCGCTGTCGACTGACTGACTGACCCACCCTCCTCCTTCCCTAAACCCAAGGAATTGTGTTCTCAAAAGCACAGATTGACCCGCCCACCCACTTCCCTAAACCCAACCGACAGTGTTTTCAAAAGCAAGCTGATTTTTATAACATTTTCAAATTATACCACATTTTCACCCTGTTATTTGTTTGTTTATTAAATTTTTTGGCTTTTGTTTATGCTTCTTCATCTTTCTGGAAATGTTCTTCACCAGACTCGAACCCCGCTGTTGCAGTCTACTCCACTCTGCATCTCCAACTTACACAGTGAGTCACTGGATAAACTGGTAACAGAGGGAAAGCCATCCTCATGGAGGTTAGCGGTCAGCTGGTAAGTGCAAAAAGGAATCGCCCCGTAGCATTCATTTTAAAGATGAAATGCAGACATGCGTACTTCTGGCTACATAATTCGCAATCTTCAGAAATATATGGGTACGTTTTCAAAACGAGCCTATGTTGCTTATTTTGTAATACAAATAAGTGTGTCATAAAAAGACAAAGAGTGTGATTTTGATCCTTTCAATATTCACCATAGCAAAATTATAATTGGGATGGAAATTCTGCACATTTTTACATTTTCTTTATGTTTCTCCTGTGTATATATATTATTTATACAGTTGAAGTCAGAATTATTAGCCCCCCTTTGGATTGTTTTATCTTTTTAAAATATTTCCCAAAATGATGTTCAACAGAGCAAGGAAATTTTCACAGTATGTCTGATAATATTGTTTCTAAACTAAACCTAAACTAAAGTTTTATCAATTCATGTTTAAATTTGTCACATGCTGCTTTATAAAAATATTCGCAGAGTCATTACTCATTAGACAGCCCAACCTAATTAAAAGATAGATAGATAGATAGATAGATAGATAGATAGATAGATAGATAGATAGATAGATAGGCATTATCAGTGGTTATCAGCTGATAAATATGGGCCAGTAGGGGCCTTCTGCACCTACTGGTATGCTTAGAAAGCTGTTATCATCCATCCACATGGTTAATCAGCTATTCTGATAGAGAAGACTCCAGATCCAGATCTGTTTTTGCATTACTGTGACAGTTGGGTTTAGGGTTGGGGCAGGGGTAGACGTTAAGAAAATACACTTAATGGGAAATTTAATAAATAATATAAATAATTCTCGTTAACTTCTGGCCGCAGCCGAATGTGATCAAACGCTGATTAACCATGTGGATGGATGATAACAGCCTTCTAAGCCTACCGGTAGGTGTAGAAGGCCTCTACTGGCCCATATCGATCAGCTGATAACCACCGATAATGCCCATTCAGTCCAGTGATAACATTTGAATCAGATAGATAGACGGACGGATGGATGGATGGATGGATGGATGGATGGATGGATAGATAGATAGATAGATAGATAGATAGATAGATAGATAGATAGATAGATAGATAGATAAAAACAGTTCAAGAAAAGGATAGATAGATAGATAGATAGATAGATAGATAGATAGATAGATAGATAGATAGATAGATTAAAACAGTTTAAAAATGATAGATAGATAGATAGATAGATAGATAGATAGATAGATAGATAGATAGATAGATAGATAGATAGAGTATTAATTTCTAAATTTCCCATTAAGTGCATGGATGGATGAATGGATAGATAGATAGATATTAATTTCTTAATTTCTTAAAGTGCATGGATGGATGGATGGATGGATGGATGGATAGACAGACAGATAGACAGACAGACAGACAGACAGATAGGTTTGAGCTTCCCAGCATCATGCTCTCAACTGGGAAATCATGTACCTGTTTAAAACATTAAATCAAATAATCCAAATAACCCCAGCTCAGATTTTCACTAATCTTCAGAATTTGCCTTGATAGATGAATCCTTAATTGAAGACAAATTAAATACAACTCTAAAACAACTTAATTTCTCTAAAGTGGCTCATGCATCGAAAGTCCTGCGATTGCAGAGGGAATTAACTCTCATTGCAATCTGCTTGCAATAAGGGTTCTTTAGCTTGAGGGGAAATTCCTGGTCTCATTGGATGACATTCTCCAGCAATCTCCCTTTAATCAAACGACCCACCTGCCTACTCAATTACCGTTAATCAGAATCAATAAAATTATATTTTGGAGTCCTATCCCAGGTTGCATTCTTCTGAAGAAGAGCACGTACACAAACCAATTCATTTTCCAGCAACCGCTGATGCTTAAACCTTTTGTAACTGCTCAACAAGGGCAGTGTAATAGATAAAGAAGGTAACATTTGCTTCTACAGCCTGAAATATCAGGCTGTAAATTTTCATGAGCTCTCATCTTTGCTTTCCGGTCCTTTTTTATTATGTCACAGTCTTCTTTTTTTCTTTTGTGAGGAGGAATGGATGTTAAATTTAATTAAGCAGAAAATTTGGTCAGTGCTTTCTCTATCAAAAAAATGGGTTCACCAGATTTAACAACCTAGAAAAAAAGTGTTGCTCATTATACATGTGAGCGGTTTGGCCAGCCCTGCAGGACAGCTCTCAGCTGATAAGCGAACACTGGAAAACAATGTGTTTATTGATCCTGGAGGCCCTGCCATTTCATTTCCTGCAACCTTTTATATGCTTTAGAACGCGTGAGATGAGAGCTTTATAGATCTACTTCAATAGGAAGTCATCAGGCCAATAAATTGCGCTGATAAAGCAGTATATATGCATTATGTATTAAGTTACTCAAGTAAGAAGACACTATGGGCTTTTCGCTCAGAAACCTGTGTAAACAAAGTCATTATCTTGCTTTATTTTTGACTTTGTCAGACATATAGAACAAATAAGTAATTAACTCCAGTAGTTAAATCCACAATTGGGCATCACGCTGGTGCAGTGGGTAGCACAATTGCCTTACAGCAAGAAGGACGCTGGTTTGAGCCCCAGCTGGGCCAGTTGGCACTTCTGTGTGGAGTTTGTATGTTCACGTGGGTTTCCTCCAGGTGCTCTGGCTTCCCCCACGGTCCAAAGATATGCACTATACGTGAATTAAATAAGCTCAATTGGCAGTGTATGTGTGTGAATGAGTGTGTATGGATGTTACCCAGTGTTGGGTCACAGCTAAAAGGGCATCCGCTGCGTAAAATATCCTGGATGAGTTGATGGTTCATTCCGCTGTCGCGACCCCAGATTAATAAAGGGACTAGGCCATAAAGAAAATGAATAAATGAAATCCACAGTCATAAAAATAGGCTTCATTTTATGGTTACACTTCAAATGCCACAGTAAAACAGTTTTTTTTCTCAATAGTAACTTTAAAAATAAAATAAATAAGCTATACTGTAATTAATGTTTAATGTCAAACAGGTAGAAGATTAGTCAATACATTAATTAAGTATTAATAAATTAAATTAAATTAAATTACGTTTCATGAAAAATAAGTTTACTTAGTGTAGAAAAGTTGTCTTTTTTATTTTAACCTGTTAGCCAGCACTCACTTTTGGGGATTTACACCTACCTAATTTTAAATAGTAATAGTTTCTGTCTCCACTAAGCTACAAACACAAACTAGGTATCATTGGAAAGAAGACACTTTGGGCTTTACTGTACCAAAAGAAGAAATGTCATGCTCAAAAATATAAAAAGTTATACATTATGAAACATGAGGAAAAAAACTGTGTTGTGTTCAATATTTGTTTTTCCATATACAAACACAAGAAAACATTAATGTAATGTCCATGAAAGCCAAGTGTTTCATGAGTTTATATTTCAAATTTGATTAAAATATCATGCAAAATGAGATTTCTGTAAAATGTTTTCAGAGACTATATCGGTGTCCTCCTTTCCCTCACCGTCAGAGGCATTTTCTCAAAACTTACCATCCCAAACTAAAACATTAACAGATGCTGAATGATTTGGTCTACATTCACAGTTCATGTATCTTTGGAAAGAAGACACTCTGGGTTTTATTATCCATCATCTAGAGTTTATAATGCTCAAAATGAAAAAAAGTTAATCGATGCTTAAGTAATGTAAAAAAAAAATGCACTGCACTAAACATTTAACTTTTTATGAACAAATAATGAAATTAGTCCTGAAGCAACACAGAAAAGAAATAGGTCAAAAGCCACACATCTTCTGAGTACAAGTTTTGAATTTGATGCCAATATTAAGCAAAATGAAATTTCTGGAATTATTTTTCTGAGACAATGTCTTGTGATTTTCTCCTGCTCCTTGTTTGTGGAGAGGCAGTCTAATGACCACACGTTTCTAACAACTATTTTAGTCTTTTCACATACCACTTATTTTTAAATTGTAAAATTAGGTTTTGCCAGCTCTTTTTCCCTGTGGTACACAACTTCACACTTTATTTGCTAACCTTGCATGCTAGCCTTCACACAGTTTTGCCTTGACTTACCCGAAGCGTGGCATTTTCTAAGCATCGAGCCATAACATTCTAACACTGCGACAATTCATGAGTTGTTTTCTTCTTGTGTGCTCTTTGCCGACCTTTTCCAGGCTGTGTACAATTATCAATAAAGTGCAGGAAAGGTTAGCCTGACCTCACTGTGATCCCTTACATCTTTATGTTTATTCTGTCATTCAGCTGTACATGAAAAAGCTGCCAGAGCCCTCAACAGCTGCCCAACTTCCTTCAGTTTCCTTGCTGATTCTTAATCCAACGGCTAATGGGTAGTCGAAGTGGCAGGTCTGTTAATTATAGCTTTATTAGATTTAGGATTTATGGCTCCAGACCCGCTGATCATGTCAGATCTGTTTAAAGGACAGTGTTTAAGGAATACATTTGGGAAAAAGGTTACATGGCAGAAGGTCCTATGCTATTCGATCCTCATGACAAAAAAAGTCAAGTCGTTAGCCCCTTTCACACATACAGACCTTCCCGTAAAATAACGGCAATTTTCCGGAAAGGGATCAAGTGTGAACAGGTCCTTTTTGAAAATACCAGTAAATTCTTTCCGACAATTTTCTAGAAAGAGAAGTTGTAACTTAAATTTTTTTTTTTTAATTAGAGTATGCAAATAAAATACACTAAATGGGAATACATACAAACAAAACAAAAACAAAATCATGAAAGGAAAAAAAAAGTAAATAATAATAATAAAAAAAACAGAGTGAAAAAAAACACACAAGTGTTTGTGTGTGTGTGTTTGTACATGGAAAAGTAACTAGGTGGAAGATCAGGGTACATACATAAGGAAGAATAAATACATATATATGGACAACATGTATAACAATAAATAAATTAAGTCAACTACTGATACCACTACAATGACTACTACAATAATGTTTACTACTACGGATACTACTACAACAATGACTACTACTACTGATACCACTACTACAATGACTACTACAACAATGACTACTACTGATACTACTCAGCCTGATCTCACGAGAAAACGTAAGTATTTTACGTTCTGCCAGTTTAGTGGCTAATTCAGTTGTACGAAAATGTACGATTTAAAAAAGGAGGCGTGGCACCCAACCCCACCCCTAAACACAACCGTCATTGGTTGATGAGCAAATCGTACTGAATTGTACGAATTAAATCGTACGAATTCATACGAATTAGCCACTTTTAAAAAAGTTACGAATTGCCCGTGAGATAGCGTTGTACTACTACATCTGCTACCTACAAATGGAACTACTACAACAACATCTATCACTGCCACCACTGAAACTACAACATTAACAACTGCTGCTTCAACATCTACTCCTTTTGATACAACTACACCTAGTATTACTACTACTACCACAACATACTACTACTACACCAATGAAGTCTACTACTACTGTTACTACTACAACTACTACTTCAACAACCACAACTACTACCACATCCACTACTACTACTACTACAATGAATGCTACTCTCACTACTATGAAAACAATGACAGCAACCTGAACAAGTTGTAACTTTAACGGTAATTTGCAGGAATGCTTCTCTGTGTGAACGCAGAAGGAAAATTGCCGGAAAGAGCACGTTCATGATTAAAATGCGCCGACGTGAGACGTCTACTCAAGCCAATCAGAACATTCAGACACTTTCACATCCGAGCTGTTCATGAAAATAAAAGCCTTTGAATATTTTTCCAGACACATTTAGCTGCTAGACGTTAGTCAGATAACGTTTCTATGTTCCTTCTTAAGGTTAACTGTGTATATAATTATCAATAAAATACGATAAACCGCCGTTTGTTTACCTTCAAGCTGCTTCAGTTGCTTGACGCGTGAGCACGTGTAGCAGCTGGTGAGCGCCAGCACACACACACAATCCCAACATGTGAAAGTGTTCCTCCATGTTTTCATCAAAGTTGTTAACAATACTCATCCATCCACAGAATTTGTAATGTAGTCAAATGTGTAAACATTTAGCTGCGGTTCGCGCATCTACCTTTGGATGTTTCTGGGTCAAAGCAGCTGCATGAATGCTAAAGCTTTTAATAATTGTGACTCCATCAAAAAAGTCTGACCTCTATTATGTTTCTCATAATAGCTCATTTCTGGTTAATGATGTCAGAATTTACCGGTAATTTGGAATGATTGTGTGAATGGTCTTTTCTGGAAAAATTCCGGAACGTCCTTGCTTGTGATTTTTTTTATTTTATTTATTTATTATTATTATTATTACATATAT
>CAIGQQ010001431.1:3132073-3159694 GCA_903798035.1 Danio albolineatus | reverse complement strand
TAATAATAATAATAATAATAATAATAATAATAATAATAATAATAATAGGCAGTTAATTCCTCTGTTGCGACCCCAGATTAATAAAGGGACTAAGCCGAAAAGAAAATTAATAAATGAATAATAATAATAATTGGTGTCATGGTGGCACAATGGGTAGCACAATCACCTCACAGCAAGAAGGTCGCTGGTTCGAGCCCTGACTGGGTCAATTGGCATTTCTGTGTGGAGTTTGCATGTTCTCCCCATGTCCGCGTGGGTTTCCTCCGGGTGCTCCGGTTTCTCCCACAAGTCCAAAGACATGTTGTTAGGTGAATTGGGTGAGCTAAATTGTCCGTAGTGTATGTGTGTGAATGAGTGTGTATGGTTGTTTCCCAGTTATGGGATGCAGCTGGAAGGGCATCAGCTGAGTAAAACATATGCTGGATAGGTTCATTCCGTTGTGACGAGCGCAGATTAATAAAGAGACTAAGCCGACAAGAAAATGAGTGAATGTTTGTAGCCAGTGGCAGAGAACGGTGGGTATTATTAATATTGGGTTAATATAAAACATGACAATGTCACTAATATGTGCCAAACTTTCTTCTGTCTGCAGGTGGCGCTACTGTATGACTAACTTAATGTTAGCATGTACAGCAGATGTCGTCAGGACATTTATAAAATATTTGAATTTTGGAGCAGATTGGACATTGTATGCCTGAGTTAACAACTTCCTGAACTATGGTGAAACATGCAAGCTTGTCAGGGACTTCAAATAGAAATCTAGATCTTTGCATTTTAATATTGCACTTGCTTTTGGATAAAACTAACCAAGCTTTATGCTGATCTGATTATATGTCTAGAAAGAGTTTGTTAAAGTGTAAAACATGCCTTGCCAGCACGTGGCGCTATGGCTCTAATTGAATATTGGCATGTAGATGGTTTCAGGTCTGGACTTTATAACATATACAGTATAGAATATGAAGTCATGGTGCAGTGGAAAAAGAAGTAATATTGTGTTTGACTCCCATGAGCTTAGATGACTGCATCCGTAAGTCTCTGCAATGACTCAAATAACTCATTAATAAAATCATTTGGAATGGCAGAGCATTCTTCAGGACTCCCAGAGTTCATAAAGATTCTTTGAACTCATCTTCAATGCTTCCTCCTTCATCTTACCCCAGACATGCTCAAAAAAGTTCATGTCTGGTGACTGGGCTGACCAATCCTGTAGCACCTTGTCCAACTTTAATGTAGAGTCTGAAGTATGAGAATGAGTGCTATCCTGCTGACGAATTTGCCCTCTCCTGTGGTTTGTAATGTCATGGGCAGCACAAATGTCTTGATACCTCAGGCTGTTGATGTTGCCATCCACTCTGCAGATCTCTCACACACCTTTATACTGAATGTAACCCCAAACCATGATTTTTCCTTTACCAAACTTGACTGATTTCTATGAGAATCTTGAATCTATGTGGGTTCCATTTGGGTATTTGTGATAATTGAGATACAGTTCAACAGATGATTCGTCTGAAAAAAATCTACTTCGACCATAGTTCCAAACGATCAACTAGAAGTCAAGTTATTATTTGTTGCTCCTAAAACTGGGATTGATGACAAGACTTTTGTCAGGTAGTGTAGATCTTAGATGCAATTTGTCATCGCAAAAGCCTTCAGATTACACAGGCGAATTTTTGTGGTAATCTGATTAAATATCTAGGAGGAGTTCACTTCCTGATGGGTTTCAGATTTTGTATTATGTAGGCTGTTTTTGTACTGGGTCATTTTGTACGTGTACACTAAACATAGTTGTCAAAGATTTGAGTTGGTGCTATCAAGCCCTTTTGCCACACCCAGTTCTGTGACCTACAGTATGTCAACATTACATTTCCACCACTTCAGGTGTGCAAAGTTTTGTGAGTTTCCGAGCATGTTTAGATGCTCAAAAATGCATTTTGATTTGGATAAGAAGAAAAATAAATAGATAAAACAATTACAATTCCAATTAATAATTTCATGCCTTTAAAAAATCACTTAACATTTTTATATTTTTAATTATAAAACATCTAAAATCAGTTAAACAATTAATATTTGAAAAACTAATATTTAAATTTTTGCTATTTATAATATTTCATTCATTCATTCATTCATTCATTTTCTTTTCGGCTTAGTCCCTTTATTAATCCGGGGTCGCCACAGCGGAATGAACCGCCAACTTATCCGGCATTTGTTTTACGCAGCGGATGCCCTTCCAGCCACAACCCATCTCTGGGAAACACATCCATACATACACATTCACACACATACACTATGGACAATTTAGCTTACCCAATTCACCTGTACCACATGTCTTTGGACTGTGGGGGAAACCGGAGCACCCGGAGGAAACCCACGCAACCACAGGGAGAACATGCAAACTCCACACAGAAATGCCAACTGGCCCAGCCGGGGATCGAACCAGCGACCTTCTTGCTGTGAGGCGAACGTGCTACTCACTACGCCACCGTGGCGCCTTATAATATTTCAATCACATTATTTTAATAATTTAAATCAAGCAGTTGTTCAGTTCTTTTCCCTTTGATACAGTTCAACTTTATCAAGCCAATGTTGACAGCAGCAAGGAAGCTAAAGCTCAATCATCCAGTAAAAATAGAGGGAAGAAAGGTGAAAAAGACTAAACGTTGGGAAAAAAGGAATATATTTATTATTATTATTATTATTATTAATAATAATATTATTTATTTATTTTTTTTGTTCATGACAAAATTGTATTGGTATTGTTTAAGGTGAAATATTAACTGAACTTCTTCTGTTGAGTCTGAAATGTTTGCATACTAATGATGTCTTTTTGCAGAAGTAGATAAATGCTTGTCTAAAAGTAACTTGAGCTCTGCAGCAAAACTTTCTGTGAGCACAGAATATTTTCAGAGGCTTATGCTTTTAATGTTGAGCAGACAATTCGTACAAAAAGAGGACGTATGTATGGGTGCGACCAATGAAGGACTGTAGAATGATTGACAAGTGGCGAATTTCACTAAACTCCACCTGTTGATATCAGCTGCCTATAAAAGTTTAAGTCAGAAAATGAACATAGTTGCGTACCTCCTGAATGTAACTTTTGCATTGCATTGAGGATAACAGAATTCTGTGAATCACATTATTCATTTATATCCAATAAATTGTTACGGGTTTTGAAAGTGAAGAAAAACCTCTTTTGCGTATTGAACACGCATGGAATTAATACCATATTCCAACATAAATAACATGTTTTTTAGTGCAGAGTTAGTTTTTTTAGCAACAATTGCATGACCCGCTTAAAAATGTATCTCTCCATTATGATGATTACAAGGCTGTGCTTTATATCAGCAGCACTGCATGTAATCCTTAAAGAAATCGATAGCAGTTTGACAACATTATTAAACTTTATGCTGTGAATACCAACCCTAACACATAAAAAGAAAAATCCTCTACAACGAAAGACTTTGAAATATACCTTGATTCTTATCTGTGATTTTCATTCTCTTAACCTTCTTCCAGTCCCTGAAGGACATTTCTAGGTATGTGAAGAAACATAAATTCTCTTCCTCATTTCACATAGAGTAGTGAAATACTCTGCTGAGCAAGTTTTCTGTTTATCAGTAAGACATATTTTCTTAAAATGTGCTGTACTGCGAATGAATACACTCAATTTACACATGAGGTTACAAGGTCAAGGACTCCTCGCTGGACAAATCTTTAATTATAACTGAGCCTTTTAAGCACACCATACCATTTTAAGGTATATGCATAAACACAAACACTGTTCATTTCCCCCCGTTAGAAACATTTAATGGTATCAAACTCAATTCCTGGATGTAGAGGGTATAGATCCACAACTTCTGAGGTTGAGACAGAACAAGTACAAGTCACGTATACCACAGTGTCAGCCACTGGCAAAACAGTACCTTTACTTAAAGTTCCCATGAAATTAAAGTAAAGTTTTTTAGATGTTAGCATTAGTATTATTCTTTTCATTCATTCATTCATTCATTTTCTTGTCGGCTTAGTCCCTTTATTAATCCGGGGTCGCCACAGCGGAATCAACCGCCAACTTATCCAGCATATTTTTTTTTACGCAGCGGATGCCCTTCCAGCCGCAACCCATCTCTGGGAAACATCCATACACACACACACATTCACACTCATACACTACGGACAATTTAGCCTACCCAATTCACCTATACCACATGTCTTTGGACTTGTGGGGGAAACCGGAACACCCGGAGGAAACCCACGCAACCACAGGGAGAACATGCAAACTCCACACAGAAATGCCTACTGACCCAGCCGGGGCTCAAACCAGCGACCTTCTTGCTGTGAGGCGAACGTGCTACTCACTACGCCACCGTGGCGCCCTTAGAATTATTCCCAAATGGACCAATGGTTTTATTCACATCACCTCACACTTTCTCATCACATAATAACCAATCAAATGCTCTCTAGTATCTGACATGCCCCGCCCTCTTCAAGACGCTTCTCATTTGCTGCATTTGAGCTCAACCACTCTCACTGGCAGAGCAGTGAAAAAACAAAACACTATTGGCTGTTTTTGTTAAAAGGGGAGGAGCTACTCCATGTCTCAGATCACGTCAAACATCAAATGAAAGTGCATATTTCAAAGCATTTCACGGGATCTTTAATACGCACTGGGACACTGATGGTGATATGAACATGTCCTGGTTTTACAACAATACCACTGATAGTTACATATATTAAAATAAATTAATTTAATATGTTTACATATTTCTGCTATTATTCAGTGGCTTGGGGCATGTTACTTAAAACAATTAATTAGCTACAGTATAGGTGTGAGGGGCGCCACGGTGGCCGAGTGGTTAGCACGTTCGCCTCACAGCAAGAAGGTCGCTGGTTCGATCCCCGGCTGGGCCAGTTGGCATTTCTGTGTGGAGTTTGCATGTTCTCCCCGTGGTTGCGTGGGTTTCCTCCAGGTGCTCCGGTTTCCCCCACAGTCCAAAGACATGCGGTACAGGTGAATTGGGTAAGCTAAATTGTCCGTAGTGTATGTGTGTGAATGAGAATGTATGGATGTGTTTCCCAGAGATGGGTTGTGGCTGGAAGGGCATCCGCTGCGTAAAACAAATGCTGGATAAGTTGGCGGTTCATTCCGCTGTGGCGACCCCGGATTAATAAAGGGACTAAGCCGAAAAGAAAATGAATGAATGATAGGTGCGAGGATAAGAAACTGTTGAACGAATTGATTATTTTAGTGTATGCGGACACAAATGTATTAGTTCATCTTGAAAATATTCTGATTAAACCAATGAAAGCATGTGGTCGGTTGAAAGATTTTTTCTTGTTGTTATTTTTTAGGACGTTGGGCAAGTGAATAACATTGCTGTCTATGGAGGATAAGGGAAATCTCAGATTTCATCCAATGTATCTGATTACAAAGTTACTTTAACAGTTTACAAACCTCATAAGAACCAAATTACTGGTACTAAATCTAGTGCTTCTGTTATAAACTCTTACATAGCCATTAACAGCCATGATTTGTTTAAAATCTCTGATGAACCCACTATTTTATTTTGGCCTATGTTTAAAAGGATGCAACAACGAAAATGCAACACGCTTTTGAATTGATCAAGACACTGGGCAAGTGTGTTATATATTTTTTACATATTACTAAAGGCATTTCTAGGGGGTCATGGTGGTGCAGTGGGTAGCACAATCACTTCACAGCAAGAAGGTTGCTGGTTCGAGCCTCGGCTGGGGTAAGTTGGAGTTTCTGTGTGAAGTTTACATGTTCTCCCCGTATTCAATTGGTTTTCTACCAGGTGCTCTGGCTGTGAATCAGGTAAGCTAAAAATTGTCCGAATGAGTGTGTATGGATGTTTCCTTTTGATGTTTTGCAGCCGGAAGGACATCCACTGCGTAAAACATATGCCTGGTAGGTTCATTCCGCTGTGGCGATCTCAGGTAAATAAAAGGACTAAGCTAAAAAGAAAACGAATGAATAAATGCATTTCCATTTAAGATTTGAGTAAAGATATTTAATGAATAAGTGGAATTTAACTGAATTAAGGATTATTGTATTTTTTATTAATTGGAGTTTGTGTCATTCATTCATTCATTTTCTTTTCGGCTTAGTCCCTTCATCAATCCGGGGTCGCCACAGCGGAATGAACCGCCAACTTATCCAGCATTTGTTTCACGCAGCGGATGCCCTTCCAGCCACAACCCATCTCTGGGAAACACATCCATACATTCACATTCACACACACACACTATGGACAATTTAGCTTACCCAATTCACCTGTACTGCATATCTTTGGACTGTGGGGGAAACCGGAGCACCCGGAGGAAACCCACGCAACCACGGGGAGAACATGCAAACTCCACACAGAAATGCCAACTGGCCCAGCCGGGGATCGAACCAGCGACCTTCTTGCTGTGAGGCGAACGTGCTACTCACTACGCCACCGTGGCGCCCAGTTTTTGTCCTATGTAATGCTAACACTAGGTCTAACCTTGAACTGTGGGGAAAGATCGATAGCATTTTGTAATTTTCAATGCATACTCTCCTTTCTCTCTACAAATGGCCAATAAAGCTCCTCTAGATTATTCTTTACACCGAAGCACCATCATATCTCTCGCATTTTGCTTGTGAAGTAAATATGATGTTTCTTTTCACGGCATCCATCTTTTGATTCATTTCCTCCCATGCAGCGCACCAGTAAAGACCCAGTGCAGATATCAGCGCTATCACATTCACACTCATCGCAGGAAGCTATTACATTAAAAACATTCACTCCACAAAGCCATTTTTTAGTTTAACCACACAAATCCTGACCACAAAAATGAATCCAAAGAAAAGGTGAAAAACACTGTAATGGTACATTATGTTATATGGCTACACTTAAGTGGAAAGGAAAGACTCCTCTGCCACTGAACAGCCATTTATCAGTGTAACACTTTCATTTTATTTGCAGACAAGGGCATCTCAGTGTCACTTTCTTGTTTACAATAACACTTTTAACAGAAGTTATTTTTGGAGTAAGTATCTATTGTATATATCGACACAGTTAATAGCAATTCAAATTTACTTTAGCATGTACATACATTGCAGTCATTACTTAAACAGGTACAGAACTATACATACTGTAAATCTACCCATGAACTTAACCATAAGCTATGTCTTTAGTTTAGATATTCCAGAACTTTCTTAGGTAAGTAAATGTGAAGTATGCATACTATAGTGGAAAAAACAAAACAAAACTCAAAAACATTACAAAGGACATTCAAGAGTTCACACTTAGCTGATGATTGATAATAAAACTAGTTTGGCATGCTGTCCCGGGAGAGAGCCCTGAGCTCATAAGATCCTCGAGCCCGGGGCTCCCTCCCGTTTGCAGGGCGAGAGGGGAGTTTGAGCTCAGGTAGATCTCGAGAACCCCCCGCCCTCCTGCTGCTTATAAATTGCTATGAGGGTATGCTGCTGGTGGAATTTGGGTATGGTGCTGATTTGTTTTAGTCAATTTACTTATGGCTCATGTTTTGGACTGTGGGAGGAAACCGGAGGACCCGGGGAAAACCCACGCGAGCACGGGGAGAACATGAACTCCGCACAGAAATGTCTACTGGCTGGGTAGAGGCACAAACTAGAGGCATTCTTGCTGTGAGGCAACAGTGCTAGCCACTGGGCCACCGTGCTGCCCTAAAGAGGAAAAGGGAGGAGAGGGGGGTGGAAGGAGGGAATCTTTGAGACGAAGATGACTAAGGTAAGATGCTTTAGTTATTTATACTCAGCTGGGAATCGTCTGATTGGTGGATTGTGCATTAGCTTGACTCTGGGCCAGCCGTGTCAATCATAAGCACGCGCTCCTCTCGAAATTAGTTTATAACTAAACTTCACTTCATTAACTCAGCCTAACAGAAATTTGTTCAACATCATGCCAAAACACAAAATATTGCACATTACATTTGAAACAATTCTGTCATGACAAAGCTTCTTCTTCTTCTTCTTTTTAGAGAATAAGTTTCATATCTTCTGTGTTGACTAAGGCTACGTTCACACTGCGAGGCTTAGTGCTCAAATCTGATTTTTTTTTCTCAGATCTGATTGTTTTGCACAGCTGTTCACACTGCTGTTATAAATGTGGCCAATATCAGATTTGCAATGTGAACAGATCGCGGTCCTAAACTGACCCACGTACGCAAAAGTGCCGTTACGGACAGCACACAATGTCTAATTATCCACACAATGTGTATACTGAAGTAAGCACGTTGTCATGCTTAATGTAATTACTGCCCTTTTCACAGACAACCGTGGTGTATTTCATGAACTGTAAAGGGTTGTTCTGCTACTGCTAATGTGTGTTTGAAACCTAAAACAAGTCTCTTGTGATTGAAAACACTGATCATTTGTGATTTATGGCAACCGCGGTGCGCGTCTATCTGACCACCGGTGTAGTGAACTCATCAGGGGTTAATGAGCAGCCGCAGACTGTACTGTGAAGGTGGCGTTGGTTTATCTCTGTTTGCAGAGTTATTTCATTTTACATCGTTATAAACAACAGACATGTGCAGAGAAGGGCGTTTGGGTGCTTGAGCACCTGCACTTTATTCTCTCAGAGAGAAAGGTCGTCCTTAATATGAAAGTGCCCCCTCCTTTGAGCACGGATCCCCTATCCGCAACACGCCCCGACACAGCTCCGCGATCAACCCGTGCCCCAATCATTAACCAGATTGGTTAACAAGCTCCAGTTTTGCCTTCAAAATCTTTTTCAAAATGAACAACCAACTTTCTGTGGTGAAATAATCGCCCTGTGTGCCGATCTACTGCTGCTGAGGAGTAGATGACGACTGCAGCACAGAATGATGACGCATGTCGCTCAAAGGTTATGGAAAAGTAACATGAAATCCGACATAAGCGTTCACACTGTGGTCGCATTGCAAAACATCAGATCTGTGTCTGATTTAAGACTACATATGAAAGTGGCACAACTCTAAAATGAAAAGATCAGATTCCATGCGGTTTGGGCTGTTCACACTGTCAAGACCTGAGTCACGTGGGCAAAAAAATCAGATTCGGGCCACATTTGCCTGCAGTGTGAACGTAGCCTAAGTAATCTATAATGCAACAAAGGTTCATTCTGAAAACGTGCCCCTATGTACATTTCTGGAGATTATGGAAATTATGTAGCCAGAAGTACGTATGGCTACATCTTGCCTTTAAAACAAATGCTACGAGACGGTATGACTCCATTCCTTTTCGTGCTTACCAGCTTACCTCTATGTGGATGGCTTTTTTACTGTTACCAGTTCGTCCAGTTTGCCCGCCATGTATATTGAGACGCAGAGAATCAAGTTGACCACGATGATGGGATTCGAGTCCTGTGAAGAATGTTTCCTGAATGTGGGTAAGACAAAAAACAAAAGCCAAAAACTAAAATAAGCAAGTAAAGGTGAAAATGTGGTAAAATCTAAAAAACGTGGTGCTGCCAGGGTTTTTCTTTTTCTGGATTGCTTTTTAAAACTGTGGATTGTGTTTTGGGAATAGGGTGGGTCAATCTGTGCTTTTGCAAATACTATTGGTTGGGTTTTAAAAAAGACGGTAATTTTTTTATCAGTCAGTCAGCAGCGGCCTCTGGTGGATTACACAAGAACAGCAGGCGTGAATGACACTCATGAGAGAAATTTGAGATCTCAAAAAGCTTACACGGCGTCCTCTGGTGGATTTGCGAAAACAAAAAATGAAAAAGATCGAACCTCCTGGGATGTATTTTGGCACTGAAATGTATATAGTGGTAATATATAGGTAATATATTGTATATAATATAATGTATATAGTAGTACTTTTTCAGAATGAGACTGGGTTGTTATAATCTTTTAACATCACAAACAAACCATAAGAGCAGATTTGTGATGGATAAAATCAAGATCAAACACATTTTCATGTACTCTAGCACACTATGTGGTAATCCAGTTAGTTTGCTAATTGACAAGTTGACCTAAAGCCGCACAAAGTCTTAAAGTGACATAACCAGACATTTCAGCCATTGTAACTTGCTCATAGCTCACCTTCAGCATTGCACTTGAGTTGTGAATAAGAATGATTATGATATTTCTTTGTAATTATATTTGAGCCGCTGCACACAGTCATAGTTCGGATTGAGGAAAACAAGCACCCAAACCTTTTTTTAGAGCCCACGCATGTTCACATTACAAACGAGTGAACAACACATTTGAGTTGTTTATCAATTAGTCATTTATTTTGTCTCATAATTTGTCGTTGGTTGGTATTGTTAATTTCCGGAATGTCATATGTGTAAGGAGACATGATGGACAAATTTGACTAAAGCGAATATAACATTCAATTTAAATGCTGAAATGAAGAAATTACATGAAACAAAGTCAGTCAAGTCAGTCATCACTAGCTGAATTAATACATTTTCACACAATAGTGGACTACACTATACTGTAAATATGCGACGTTAATAAATATATGTGTGTAGCAAGAGTCAAAATACAAGGAAATTGCTAGGAAATAAATAATAGAAAGTTCTGCATTAAACATGATATAGGCATCTCTCGGTGCATCAGAGGCAGACAGAGGGCATTCGTGTGTGTTTGTGAGTGACAGGCAGTGGTTTGATGTGATAGGAATGGACTATAATTCGATTTCAGCTGTCTGCGGCATTATAACTTGGAGTCATGCTGATCAGATTAGAAAAGGACACCAGCAAACTTCTTCAAATCTATGACTTCATCTCTTTGGGAAGGATGTTTTCTTTAGTGAAGTAACATAAGACGCCTGTTCTTTCTCTCTAGTGCAACCTAGAGTAACACCAACAGATAATATTTTCTGTCAAACTAATTATGATTACAGGGGCAGATTATTTTATTACTTTACATATTACTCTTTTGAAAAGTTAACTTGCTTGGTAGCTCACCTGGTACATCTTTTTGAATTGTGTGCTTCACTGGGATCTCCCTCCAGGAGGCATGTGTCTATAGTTTTGAAGATTTGTATTATTTTATATTTGTATTTTATTTTTTAAAAAATTGAAGATGTTTTAATAATACATTTGCAATATTACAAAATAAATGCATACAAATGTTTATACGCTAATGTATCTATGTTACATTGTAAATGTGTATGTAACTACTGAGTAATGTTAATTAATCACTGTACTTACTACTGTTTATGGTTAGAATTAGAATGTGGGTGAGGGGTAACACTATAACAGCTAAACGCTAAGAATCATTTGATTAGCATTAGCAAACAGTTAGTTAATCATTTATAATGCATGAACTCTAGACATTAGTGAGCAGTTCATAATTACAGCTACAAATGCTGTATTCTTGACTTACAAGCACATGCATAACACGCTTATTGACTGTATTTTCAGATGTTGTTAATGATTATTTTTTATTGCTAAATTACGTATTGCATTATTTACAAAGCAGTTCTGTTAGAGTAGTTTGTATTTTTTTTAAAAATACCATTCAGAACGAGCAAGTAAATGATTAATACGCTATTACATTGAGCATTTATATATCTTATTTTTCAGACATATATAGTAATAGTTACTCTGGATTTTAATAAACCACCAGCTTCTTAAAGAACTGCTTTGTAAATAATGCAATACTAAATTTAGTAGTGACAAATCGATCATTGACAAAGTATGAAAATACAATCTTTAAGCACATTATACATGTGTTTATAAATCAAGAATACAGCATTTGTCGCTGTAATTCTAAACTGCTTACTAATGTCTGTTAATGTGGAGTTAATGCTTAATAAATGAGTGATTTACTATTTATTAATGCTTCCATAAATGATTCACACTGTTCAGTTATTATAAAGTATATCCAGGACACCTTACAATAAAGTCTTACCAAATTTTTTATACATACAATATATAAAGGTGACACGGTGGCGTAGTGAGTAGCACGTTCACCTCACAGCAAGAAGGTCGCTGGTTCGAGCCTCAGCTGGGTCAGTTGGCAATTCTGTGTGGAGTTTGCATGTTCTCCCCGTGGTTGCGTGGGTTTCCTCCGGGTGCTCCGGTTTCCCCCACAAGTCCAAAGGCATGTGGTATAGGTGAACAGGGCGAGCTAATTTGTCAATAGTGTATGAGTGTGAATGAGTGTGTATGGATGTTTCCCAGAGATGGGTTGCAGCTGGAAGGGCATCCGCTGCGTAAAACATATGCTGGATAAGTTGGCGGTTTATTCCGCTGTGGCGACCCCGGATTAATAAAGGGACTAAGCCGAAAAGAAAATAAATGAATGAATGAACAATATATAAAAGGGCAGCACGGTGGCACAGTGGTTAGCACTGTTGCCTCACGACTAGCCCAGTTGGCATTTATGTGTGGAGTTTGCATGATCTGGGTTTCCTCTGGGCGCTCCAGATTCCCCCACAGTCCAAAGACATGTGGTATAGATGAACTGGATGAACTAAATTGGCCATAGTGTGTGAATGTGAGAGCGTATGGATGTTTCCCAGTATTGGGTTGTGGGAGCGTAAAACATATGCAGGAATAGTTGGTGGTTCATTCCTTCTGATAAATAAGGGACTAAGCTGAAATAAAAAGAAAAACAATACATAAAACAATTATTAAAGGACACTGTCAATAATATATTATTTAACATAATAATATATTTACAAAGGGTCTGCAAAAGCTGTCTAGCAGCATTGAAAATGCTTATCCATTTGTCAGAAAACGAACAGAGATTCAGCGACAAAATCTTGGATGTAATCCTACCCCTATTGTAATAGTTTGTAATGCTGGCAGGATCCCTGGAAGACAAAACAGAGACATACTGTGAAACAGCCAGTCGGAAGTTCATAGAATCACTGCTAGCCAATATTTCTTCTCATAACCTTCCCATGAATAATATGGATTCCTAGATGTAGCAGATACAACACTGTAGTCTGATTTGGGAAAACCTTGTCTCGCTCGCTTTTCATTTCAAATCCCTCCAAGGACACTTTTGGATTCTATCACGAAATGATTTTAAATGAAATGGGATTGTTTGCTTCAAACCACTATTTTCCACGGGCGTAATTGCTCTGTGCGCTGAGGGAATTCTCGTCTTCTGATATGCTTTTCATATCAGGAATTTATTGGTGCATCTGCATCCAATAGGGTTTCTGTGTCGTCTTTGAATCAATTCTTCAAGATATCTGTAATTGGTTGATATCAAAGATACGGTTTGAGGAAAAGCTTAAAACAAGAAAGAATCTTGCCCTCTCAGCCTGCAAACATTGTCTCTCCATCGGCGTCTTCTTCTGTCTCCGTGTCAGAGTCCATTAATGCCGAGTCACTCTCCTCTAATCCAGCACTTGCCTGGCCAGCAGAAAGAGCTGATTATAGACCAGAGGAAAGGTTAATTGAAAGACATTGTTGTAATGGTATTGTGTCCAAGTAAAGCAACGGGAATGTTGATACCGCTCTCCCCCCGCAGAGACGCTGTAATGACTGACATTAAAAATAATTATCTAAGACACAAGCAATCCCCTCTATAAATGAGTAGTTATAGCTTGTCCTTTCCTGCGCAGGGCTTCCTCTGTTTAGGACCATTAGATTATTAGTCAGCAGCTCATTTGCAGGGGCAAATAATAGATACACAAGCATTAGTGTGTATGTGTGAGTGTATATGTATATATTTTTTTGGTTGAACTTAATGGGCTTTTTTTTTCTTTAAAGAAGGTGCGCTGAAATGGTGTTCATAAATAATGATTGATAAAACCCGCCATCAAGTAAATCTATTTGTTGAGGCTGTAGATTAAATGTAACCTAATAATAATGAAAATAAAGTTCAGTTTCTTTCACATACTGATTGTCAAATAAGATGACTAAAAAACATAAGATAACTGCTGACATCAACACAGGCTCATTATGGATACGTATCACTGTATACATTTCTGGAGAGTGTGAAATACATCCCAGGAGGTATGTTTTTTTGAAGCTTTTGTTTTTGTGAATCCACCAGAGGCCGCTGTGTACACTTTTCGAGTCCTCAAATTTCTCTCGTGAACGCCATTCGCACTTGTTCTTCTTGCCTGATCTTCTCGCGCCACTGTCGACTGACTGACTGATCACCTGACCTACCCATTCCCTTTCCTAAACCCAACCGATAGTCTTTTCAAAGGCTTTTTCCAGATCTTACCACATTCTCACATTGTTGTTTACTTGTTTATTTGATTTTTTGCCTTTTCATTTAGTTTTACCTGCTTACTGGAACTGTCCATCACTGGTCTCAAACCTCATCATCACAGGTAACTCTGCGTCTCAAGTCTGCCGACATATTTCAATTTCAATTTGTATAGCGCTTTTACAATGTAGATTGTGTCAAAGCAGCTTCACATATAGGTTATAGTAAATTGAAAATGTCAGTCCAGTTATTAATGTTGGAGTTCAGTTCAGTTCAGAGTTGTTTAATATTCATTACTTATGTGGCGAGCCACTTGCCAAACTGGTAACAGTGGAAAAGCCGTCCATACCGAGGTAAGTGGTCAGCTAAGTGGTCAGAGAGGAGTTGACCACGAAGACAGAATTCGAGTCTGGCAAAGAACGGTTCCAGAAAGCGAGTAAGACAAAAACAGAAGCCAAAAAATAAAATAAACGAGTAAATAACAGGGTGAGAATGTGGTAAAATCTGAAAACGTGGTAAAAATCTGGCAAGGGCTTTTCTTTTTCTGGATTGCTTTTTAAATTTGTCAGTTGCGTTTAGTGAAGTGTGGGAGGATGTATAAATTGATGCTTTTGAAAACCCTATCAGTTGGTTTCAGATGATCAGTCAGTTGACAGCAGCCTCTGGTGGATTTATACGAGAAGAGCCAGCCTGATCTCACGAGAAAACGTAAGTATTTTATGTTTTGGCAGTTTAGTGGCTAATTCGAGTTCAGTCGTACGAAAATGTACGATTTAAAAAAGGAGGCGTGGCACCTAACCCCACCCCTAAACACAACCGTCATTGGTTGATGAGCAATTCATACTGAATAGTATGAATTACATCGTACGAATTAGCCACTTTTTAAAAAGTTACGAATTGGCTGTGAGATAGCGTTGGAAGAGCAGACCCAAATGGCACTTGCGAGAGAAATTTGAGCCTGCCTGTGAATGATGCATTTTTACTGCTATTCTAAACTGTTTTATATAGGTGTGTTTACTTGTGTTTCTGTGTAAAGCGATTTGAGAAATACGTTTTGAAGGCGCTATATAATAATAAATTATTATTATTATATAAACAAACGTAGCTCCTGAGACATAGTTGGTACTCTCCAGAAATGTATATTGAGGTATGTTTTCAGAATGAGCCTGGGTTGGTATTTTTGGCTATTTGTGTAACCAACGCAATCTTACGGCAATTCATAACGTTCAGATTTAATGGCTGAGTCATATGAATTCATACAATCTTATTCATGCAATTTAGTACCATTTGCTTATCCCTCAATGGTGATTGGGTTTAGGGGTTTAGTTTTTTAAAAAGCGTACATTTTCGTACGATTGACCTCGTACGATTTCATACAAATTAGACACTAAGCTTACGAAATGTAAAATAGTTATGTTTCCTCCTGAGATTAGACTGGTGTAGGTCTGACTTTGTGGTCCAGGGTCATATATATCATAAGTATTATATGGTATTCGAAACAAGTTATTACTTAAAGATTAAACAAACAAACAAACAAACAAAAAAATGCTCAAATGACTAAATTTTCCGAAAAGTCTGAAAAGAGATGAAAAAAAAGTAAAAAAAAAATGGCATTACTAAAAATCTGCAAAGATTTGTGTGATGGGACCACATGTCTTGCACATTGCATTGTTTTCTTTCACTATTCTAATTAGAGTGCTATGCTGACTCCTTTTTGTATTTTTTATTTGTTTAACACATTTAGATTTTGGACCATTTGCTAATCTACAATCCTAAGCTTGAGCAACAGCACTAATGATTCTCTGGAATACACAGATATGTCGTCTGGTACTTATTCGACGCATTCATCAGAAATAACAATGGCATGAATTGATTTTGCATTCGCTTGAACATTTCTCATTTTTAAATGCCGAACATAATTTATTGGTGGAGACATTTGCATTGGCCATTTCATTCTATCCACGCTATGGGATTCCAATAATGAGGGAAAAAGTATGAGACATGGGGAATTAAGGCCTGATATTGATTTAAAAAGCCAGGCAGGAGAAAGAACATGAAAGCCATCTGCGTCAGATTGGCTCTGACTGTGAGATCACCCCCAGAATTCATTACCCAAATTACATTAATGAAAGAACACTGATCACTCTGGCCAGAAATGGCAGGGTACAGGTCATGCACATGAGCCTGTCGTGCTGGATTCTCATAAAGCAGAGGCACAAATTATAGAAAGGAAAGCAAAACGGACGGCGGAATAGATGAGGATTAAAACCGAGTGCCAGCAGGAGGCAAGAAAAGTATAGCTGAGCAAGACGAATCGTGTTTTTATCTTTGTAATTCCACACGCAGATACACAGTGTCTAATCAGTGACTCCTTAATCTTATCCCGGTACAGTTTTGACTTTGGAAATGGCGCTGTAATAACTTGAATATGCGATCATGAATGATAGAGGGGAGTGAAGGTCTCTATTTCACATCTCTCGCTAGAACAGCCATCATGAATTCGATCCTCCTCATTTTATAATGCAAATCTCATTATCGAGATTTAATGGCCTTGACGGGTCTCTGTGGCCATAAACTAGCCCTTAAATGCAAATTGCATTTCAATTGCACTATAAATCACTCCTTTAATTTAAAAGTTCATAAACCTTCGCACTTGTTGAAATGGGACTCCCTCCTCATTAGACTAAAGAAATTTAAGATTGTAATTTGCAAACATGCTGGAAACATGTAAAACTGACAAATGAAAGTGCTGATTGAACCATTAAAACCAAAGTACAGATGTAAAAAATTAAATACATACTTCTCCGTTAGTTTTAGAAACCCAAATATAGTATCGAATGTTTTGGTTCCGGTCCTTAAATTTGGTTGGCATATTGTTTGGTCTTTGCGTTAGTGGCAAGGACTTTTTGCTGAATATTTCTGCAGTAACATTGTTATACCAGTAGATGGCATAAATTCACTCAATTGATTTTTCATTAATAGTGCATACAAGAGCACAAATTTGAGTGTCAAGCACAACACGCATCTTTGTGGATCAATGTGGGGTTAGAGAAAGCTAGATTAATTTAGGAAATCAAAGAGCTACTGTTTATATCAGTGGTGCTCAACCCTGCTCCTGGCGATCGACTTTCCTGCTGAGTTCAGCTCCTACCCTCATCAAACACAACTGAACCAATTAATCAGGACCTGAACAGCACTAGATAATTACAGGCAGGTGTGTTTGATATGGGTTGCAACTGAAATCTGCTGGACAGTCGATCGCCAGGAGCAGGGTTGGTCATCCCTGGTTTATATTAACCCTTTCAGATGTACAACATAGGCTCATTCTGAAAACGTACCTCTATATACATTTCTGCAGATGTAATGTAAATACGTATAGCTGCATTTTGTTTTTAAAAGGAACACTATGGGGTAGTATGAAGCTATTCCTTTTCGTGCTTATCAGCTGACCGCTTACCTCCGCATGGACGATTTTCCTAGTGTTACCAGTGTGTCTAGTAGCTCGCCGCGTACATCGCCGGACTTTTCGGGTTAATCGAATAGCTTTTAAAAACACTATTGGTTGGGTTTAGGGAACGAGGAGGGTCGATAATGGCTTCTGCTGGATTTATATATACGTTTTCAGAATGAGCCATTGTTGTACATCCGAAAAGGTTAATATAAACGGTAGCTCTTTGATTTCCTGAATTATTCCAACTCTTTCGCTAACCCCACATTGCTCCACAAAGATATGTGTTGTGCTTGACACTCAAATTAATGTCAATTTTTTACCAGTACTGGGTTATGGCTGAAAGGGAATCCACTGTGTAAAACATGCACCGGAATAGTTAGCGGTTCATTCCTCAGTGGCAACCCCTGATAAATAAGGGACAAAGCCGAAGAAAAATCTTTTTTTAAATGTATTGGAATCACTGTATCTCACACAAACATATTCTCTAACACTGAAGCTAATCATTTATTATTCTTTGGCGATTCTGAAAAGGGTCTCCAAAATATAAAACTGTGTCCTCTTTCAATTGACAAAAAAGCTGGAAATGATCCACGGTGCATTAAAACATCCACTATAATATATGACTCCCATGACAGACTGAAGGTAAAGTTTCATACTCACTTGAAACCAACCTCGTATATTTTTGGGAAGCCCTGTCAGGTCTACATAGAGATTACAATTACAAATGCATCAGTCAAGCTTGGCCTTATGGGCACCAGAAAGGTTTCTGCCCAGCTGCAAGCCTCTCTAGGGAGCGCTCAGAGACGGCTGTGCAACCAGATATCCTTTCCCCCCTCACTGCGTTCAGGCTCCAGCAGCTGGACAACACCCTGGTGCCATGTAACTTAATTAAGCTGTGGATGGTAAATCAGAATGTAACCCATGATCAAACAGGCTCAGTTTCTCGTCCTGTTTGGTCCTTCCTGAATGGCCATAAATCTAGCAGTGAATTAGAGTGTAAGGACAACATAAGCAAACCCAGCAGACATGAAGCCAGGCAGTGATTCGAATGTGGACCTCTTTAACACTGAATCTAGTAGGGAAATCAAATAAATAAATGATTGTATAAATGCAATTCAGATAATACAAAAATTGAGAATAATATTTAAACACTTTTTTGTCAGAAATATTGTAATATTCCTTGTTTAAAATTTGAAAGCATTTTAGTTGTAGCCATAGCACATCACTAGTCTCTCACACTGCTCTGCTGTGATCTTGATCAGCTCTTTTTCAGTCTCTTCCACTGCTCATTCACTGAAGTGGGTTTCTCAGTCATAACTTTGTTGCCAATCATTTTTCCAGAGAGAATTTTAATCAGGTTTAGATCTGGACTCTGGACTGGCCGTTTCATTATATTCAGCTTCATGGAACGACTTCACCTGTTTTTTTTCTGTGTGATTGGCCTGCATGAAAACTGTTGGTAGATTGAACGATAAATGCAAGGATGGAACTGCATGTTGCAAAAGAAAGTTCCAATAAACATTTTCTCTGCTCAGAGTTTCCTCTAAAAATAGATCAAATACGTTGATTGTAGCAGTTTATTATGACCCATTGTTACGTTTCTAAGACAAATGCTCTGGTCACACTTTATTTTGATGCTTTGTTGAATTTAAGTTACATTCCAACTAATTCTCATTAGATTATATAGACTGTTAGGTTGGGGTTATGGGTAGGGGTTAGTGTAAGTTGACATGTACTTGCAAAGTTTCTTATAGTCAGTTAAATGTCTGTTGAGTGTCAGTATCAACAGATATTAAGTAGACAGTCTATATACTCAAATAGACCATTGGAATAAAGTGTTACCAATGCTCTCTATGATACATAAAAATAATGGCATCTGATCATGTAACTAATCAAAATTGCAGAATTGTTGAAATGCAATGTGTGGATTTCATAGTCCCTTACCCCTCTATTTCAAAATCATTACTGATATATATGCATTTGGAAGAGGACCTGGGACATCATTTCTGTAAGATCAAACCCATGATTACTGTACACTCTCAGAAAAAATGGTACAATGTTGTACCAAAGAAGGTACAAACCCTTGTCACTGGGGCAGTACCTTTTTATGGGACAGAATTGTACCTTAAGAAAAGAAACAAATTTGTACCTTTTAAGGTCATGATTTGAACCATGGGAAACCAACATGTACCTTTGTTTTTAAAAACCTGCAGATACAATATTGTATACTTTGTGAAAGGCACCACCACAGTGACAAGACACTTTGTACCTTAACAGTGTCAAAAATGCTTACCAAACATTTATTAAAATGCCTTAAATGTTTAGTTTACAATACCTACAGTTTTATGTTTTACCAGTTGTTTTGTATTATTGTATTATAGAACTAAAAACTAGTGTTTATAAGTATCTTTAAACGTATACTTTTAATTCATGATTCTTGTTTGAATATGGAAATTATTCATAAAAAATCACTTTGCCTTTCCAGTCATATTTATTTTCATAGATACTGTAATAAAGAAGCGCCACGGTGGCGTAGTGAGTAGCACGTTCGCCTCACAGCAAGAAGGTCGCTGGTTCGATCCCCGGCTGGGCCAGTTGGCATTTCTTTGTGGAGTTTGCATGTTCTCCCCGTGGTTGCGTGGGTTTCCTCCGGGTGCTCCGGTTTCCCCCACAGTCCAAAGACATGCGGTACAGGTGAATTGGGTAAGCTAAATTGTCCATAGTGTATGAGTGTGAATGAGAATGTATGGATGTGTTTCCCAGAGATGGGTTGTGGCTGGAAGGGCATCCGCTGCGTAAAACAAATGCTGGATAAGTTGGCGGTTCATTCCGCTGTGGCGACCCCGGATTAATAAAGGGACTAAGCCGAAAAGAAAATGAATGAATGAATGAATGTAATAAAGAAGGAGTTGTTCTACACGTTTGTACCTTTTATATGAGAACAATTGTGTACCTTCATTTCAGTTGTACCATAAAAGGCACAGAACAGTATCATAAGAGGTCTTTTCAGTACCATATAAGGTGCTATTTTTAACAAAGGTACAAAACTGTTCCTCAAGGAACATTATTTGTACTATCGTGTACCTTTTTTTCTGAGAGTGTACTTCCAGAACCCAATGTTCTATCAATTCAGCTACGTAGTTCACAAGGTTTGACACTGAAGAATGTTGAAGCACTATTTAAAAGAAATTCTCTTATAAGGTTCTTTACATACGTATAAAGTACGTTTTGGGTGCCACGGTGGCGTAGTGGGTAGCACGATCGCCTCACAGCTAGAAGGTCGCTGGTTCGAGCCTCAGCTGGGTCAGTTGGCATTTCTGTGTGGAGTTTGCGTGTTCTCCCCGAGGTTGTGTGGGTTTCCTCCGGATGCTCCGGTTTCCCCCACAGTACAAAGACATGTGCTATAGGTGAATTGGGTGAGCTAAATTGTCCGTAGTGATTGAGTGTGAAGGAGTGTATGGATGTTTCCCAGAGATGGGTTGCAGCTGGAAAACATGCGTAAAACATATGCTGGATAAGTTGGTGGTTCATTCCGCTGTGGTGACCCCAGATTAATAAAGGGACTAAGCCGAAAAGAAAATGAATGAATGAATAAATTACATTTTGACTCCACCATGTATCTACAGTATAAGAGACCCCACTCCTGCTGCAGAAAAGCATCTCGCAAGCCCTGAGACTTTCACCTTTCTTTACAATTATTCCCCAGGCTGTTTCATATCGGAGCCAATTAAATTAAACTTTCTTTCATTACAAAAAAAAGTGAACTGTGGACCAGTTCTCTGTCCTTAGCAAAGGTTAGTATAGCATTTTGGTTCCTTCTATTGATGTTCAGGGCGCAACGGTGGCCTAGTGGGTAGCACGTTCGCCTCACAGCAAGAAGGTCGCTGGTTCGATCCCCGGCTGGGCCAGTTGCCATTTCTGTGTGGAGTTTGCATGTTCTCCCCGTGGTTGCGTGGGTTTCCTCCGGGTGCTCCGGTTTCCCCCCCAAGTCCAAAGACATGCGGTATAGGTGAATTGGGTAAGGTAAAATTGTCCGTAGTGTATTAGTGTGAATGAGAATGTTTGGATGTGTTTCCCAGAGATGGGTTGTGGCTGAAAGGGCATCCGCTGCGTAAAACAAAATGCTGGATAAGTTGGCGGTTCATTCCGCTGTGGCGATCCTGGATTAATAAAGGGACTAAGCCGATAAGAAAATGAATGAATGAATTGATGTTCATGTTTTCCATGTTCCAATGTTCTACTGGAGAGAAGAAGAAGAGAGAAAGAGAGAGACATTCATTCATCTCTATTTTAGAGGTTGCCACAGTGAGATGAACCGCCAACTAATCCAGCAAATGTTATACGCAGCGGATGCGCTACCAGCTGCAACCCCCTACTGGGAAACACCCATACACTCTCACGCACACTCATACACTACGGCCAATTTTGTTTTCTCAATTCACCTACAGTGCATGTCTTTGGACCGTGGGGGAAACCGGAGCCCCCATAGGAAACCCACGTGAACACGGGGAGAACATGCAAACTCCAGACAGAAATGCCAACTGGTCAAGCTGGGACTCGAACCAGCGAGCTTCTTGCTGTGAGGGAACAGTTCTAACCACTGAGCCACCATATCGCCAAGAGACAACTTTTTGAAAACAAACATACTCCATTTGAATAGGTACATATTAAACAGACTATATTGAGCAGAATGACTCCAGCATGAAGTCTATCCCATCATAAATATTTCCATGGGTTGAAACAGCCACGCTGCACAAATGAAACTGTAAATGCAGCTGCCATGAACCATTTGAACACCGACAGTGAACTTACTGGGGTTAATAAGACAACAACTTTAATCAATAGCATGGGACTCATATCAAATTATATTTTCTAAGACAGTGGGCTCCTGCAATGAGGTGGTACGAACAGACGTGAAGTGATAGGAAAATATTGATCTAAGAGAAAAATCTAATTCATGAAAGGTGGCAGACTCATGAATTGACTTTATTGATCCATTTAGAAAGCAGCGTCCATGGAGCAACAGATTGAAAGGACCAGAAAAAAGAGAGATCTAAATCCTAGTGGGCTTGTATTTTGTTAACACTGACACATCTTCAAGCCACCACAGTCCTTATTTTCCCCAATGTTCCTACTTTATCTCTTTATTCCAGTGCTTGTCTACAACCAATCCAACTAAACCCTAACAGGGCGCAGCAGCCATTCCTTAATGCATAATTACATCTTGTGTGTCAACACTGCAGAAGCTGCACATAAATCTGGTTTTATTCACTGTGGGGTCAGTAGAGTTGTCTTTTCCGAGCATGGTAGGACTAGAATAAAGCCAGGGAGTCAAGGACAATGACCTTTGAGGTCCACGGCCACCCCAAACAGCATCATGTGCGGCTATAAAATGCAATAAACTGATACCCATAACCTCTCGGGGTTTGCAGAGAGTTCGCAATTTTCAGCAGAGGCTCTTGGTGAAGACTAAATGAGAGTAAGGTGAACATCTATGGTGCTGCCTTACAATGAGGGGATTCATTCTAGCAGGTCTTCTGGTATCTGGAGATGCCTGTATGAAGCCAACAAGGGATTATTTGAGAGTCAGAATGTGTTCCCTAAAGTCTGGATGTCAGGCATCTGTCATCCCGGTAAACACTGGATCAAAGCAGAACCTGGTTTTCGGCAGTTTTGCAACGTTCAGAGGCTTTACATTTTGATGAAGGAGCTTATAGAATGTGTCAATATGGAATGAAGAAACAGGTTGTTCTCTTTGTGTCTTGAATGATTTGTTTTCTTTGACATCACAAGACACAACATATTTGCTCCATGTGGAAGACATTTATAATTCAAATTGTGTTTGAAGATGGTGGTATTGTTGATAAAACTAAACTGAATGAAGCCAACCATGACAAGCAAACTATTTTAGATGTAGTTCTTACAGTCTTAGGGTTTACTCACATTAGGTAAAGTTGCCTTGAACCGTGCGAAACGCGATTGTCCCCCCTCGCTTCTCCCCACGCTTATGTCATCGATGATGCGACTGTTCAGTTTAACAGAGGAGAAGGACTCTGGCTTAGCACCATGGAGACTGCTTTATGGCCCGTTTCCACTGAGTGGTACAGTACGGTACGGTACAGGTTGGTACGGGTCACCTTTATCAGGCTTGCGTTTCCACTGCAAAAGGGTACTCTTTTGGTGGGCGTGGTGTACGACAGAAAGTTTGTCGACGTCATTTTCCCTCGAGGAAATGTCTACAGTAAAGCTTTATGGGTCGTTCAAAAATCATACGAGAAGCACTTCTCACAAAACAGATGCTTTATTATACACAAAAACACTGGTGTATAAATGTTCATTACTGACTAAACATGACCTGATTATAACTGCAGATCAATGATGCGAAATAGCCTACGGTCCGCGATTATATCAAATAAATAAATAAATGCAGCATATATGAACACATACAGCCCCACACAGTCTCCGATGTTACCAAACTACAGAAAAACTAGACACAGCACACATTTATGCCTCATTTAGATTCAAAAACAAAACGAAATAGAGCCCCATCTGTGCAAACCTCTCATCTGTGTCTTTAATCTTCACCAGTACATGTAGCCTCTCCGTCATTATTCTCTCGTTAGAGAGTAACTCCGTCATTCCCAGTTGATAATAATCCAGGTTAAGATCTTTGTTATTTTAAATATTGACGCGCACGCCATCGAAAGCGACAAAGCGAAAGCACTCGCCCTCGCGCTTAAGGGCTCGTAACCCATAACAATCTGCTCTTCTCTCAGCTCTGTGGCCGTTCAAGACGACGACAAGGTTTGTTTAAGCTCGGGTCGACCATGGCTCGTTATTATATGCTGATATTATTTCGGAGCATTGTCTCTCGGCTGTGTATTAAACATGGCGGGTCTTTTGTTTTCATTCTGCTTGTTGCGTGAGCAAATGACGTATCTGTAAGCCAATGGCGTTCAGCTGCGCGTCTAGCTCCACCTTACAGCACGCTTTCTGGGTTTGGTACCCTTTCGAAAGGGTGACCAAAAAGGGGTACGGTACAGTTCGGTTTGGTACGTTTTTAGACAGTGGAAACGGCCTTAAAAGCGTACCGAACTGTACCGTACCGTACCGTACCACTCAGTGGAAACGGGCCATTAGATATATTGTTTTAGCCGTTTGGGATGCAGTGACACGCAGTCAAATATTTTGCCAAACAGATCCACAACTTTTGATGCTCATAAATTATCATTAAAAAAATCGTGCTGCGCGTATTAGGAGGTTTGCTGAAGATGAGGCTGACCTGCAGAGAGGGGTTTGTGTCTTTAATAAACTACAGCAGTTTGCGTTCATTGAAAAGTAAGAATGATTGATAAATCCATATGAAACATCTTCATTTTCAGTTTCGGACTCATGTGCGCTTTGCACTTATACTACAAGCATACTGCGCCAAAGCCCAACCGAATCACCCTTTGGTACACCTCTTCCAACTGGGCTAGGGCCGGCCAACTGAACCGCACCTGGGTCCAATTCAGAGCACTCACACTTGTCAAAACTAACCGGGAAACGTGCCTGGGCACGGTTCGGATAGCATAGTACACCCTTAGTGATGCTATCATGTGGCTTCCAGGGTGTTGCCTTCAATGCTTCAATCAAATCTAATCGCTCTGGACCAAATAATGCTGTATTAACTGGTTACCCATAGAGATATATATCTGTCTCAAGCTGGGTTTCCATCCTAATGTAAAGCAAATCTTTTCATAGATCGCCAAAAGGAATTAAAACAAATAAATCCCTCATGCAAATTAGGTGCATTTCCATCATGTTGTTGGCAGAGCGGCTGACTGTAGTATTGGTAACCTAGTAACCAACAGTAAACAAGCAAAATGAAGACAGGTGATTAGTCACATTGGCGTAATGTTCGATAAGTCAGAGTTTATTGGGCAATGCGTCTACCTCTTCAGTTATTTACATGAACTCTTTTTCATGCAATTCCCAAACAGCACACATCAACAAGCTTCATAATTTGTTGTATTATTAATGCCTACAAATTGCACAAATACTGTGACTAGCGAGCACTGCTAATAAATATTCTCAAAATATCAACCCATGCTCATTATGGATACATACCCCTGTATACATTTCTGGAGAGCGTGAAATACATCCCAGAAGGTTTCCCGGTTTTTGTTTTCAGAAATCCACCAGAAGCTGCTGTGTACACATTTTAAGATCTCAAATTTCCCTCACGAGTGCAATTCACGTCTGCTGTACTCTCGTAAATCCACTAGAAGCCACTTTCGTCTGACTGACTGACAGACCAAAAATCCCACTCACCCTCCTCCATAAACCCAACCGATAGTGTTTTCAAAAGCAATCTAGAAAAAGAAAAGCCGTCTGATTTTTACCACGTTTTCAGACCTTACCACTTTTTCATCCTGTTATTTACTTGTTTATTTAAATATATTTAAAAAAAAAAATTTTTTGTTTTACCTGCTTGCTGGAACCGTTCTTTGCCTGCCCCGAACCCTGTTTTTGCGGTCAGCCACTGGGAAAACTGGTAACAGTGGAAGAAGCCGTCCACACTGAGGTAAGCGCTAAGCTGGTGGCAAAAAATACATACTTCTGGCTACATAATTTGTTGTCTTCAGAAATGTATACGGTGGTACGCATTCACAATTACGCTGTGTTGCAAAATATGCCACTTCTATTTGCACTTCATATGAAGATTCCCAGAAAACTGTTATCAGTGCATCAAGAAATGACTACAAACTGCATATTCACAATAATCCCATTTTTTATGTGCATGAAAGTGTGCGTTTCCATGAAGGTCTGTGAGATCAATGGAGTTCAGCGTTGGTCATTTAAATCACCTGCGCTTGTGCTCCCGAGTAAACATGTGTGCTGAGAGACAAAGGCTAAGAGATTTTATAGCCAGTGTTTTTTTTTTCTGGATGAGGCCTCCATTCTAAACAATAATGACTTTTTAATGCGGAGCTGTGATTACGTTGTCATTGTGAAATATGGGGCCCTTGGGTGGCTTGGCGACGAGGGGGCCACACGTGAAATACTACAACGGCATAGATTACAGCTCAGACCGAGGTGAAGCAATCTTCATAAATTCAAATCTAATCTTTGTGGACCCTGGCCATGTCAAACTACGGAGGACTCGGTTCTTCTAAAAGGGAAAGAGAGAGAGAGAGAGAGGAAGGGTCAACAAAAGATCTGACATGCAGAATAACACAGTGAATTGAACGCCATGATGTGGAGATGGAGAAACTGATTGAACCGTTTCTAGAGAGATAGAGGAATATCATACTGAAGAGTGATCGTTTAACTCTGTGATTTAGAGGATAAAAGACTCTGAAGGAGAAGCTGAACCGTATGATATACAGTATGTGGCAAAGTGAGGAGGATATAAATTGTAAGCAATCTAAAAAAAATGGATACAAATTAGTCTGTTCCACGCAGGTGATCTGATTTAATTCTAGACTGGTTTGCTTTTCTTCTTTTTTCTTTGTTCAAAATAGGAATTTCCATTGAAGAAAGAAAATAATAACAAATAGAGGAGTTTAATTTAAACACAACGAATATGGTGTATGGGTAATGACTGATTGATTGATTGATTGATTGATTGATTGATTGATTGGTTGGTTGGTTGGCTGGTTGATTGATTGATTGACTGGTTAATTGGTTGGTTGGTTGGTAGGTTGGATGGTTATTTGGTTAGTTGATTGATTGACTGGTTAATTGGTTGGTTGGTTGGTTGGTTGATTGGTTATTTGGTTAGTTGATTGATTGACTGGTTAATTGGTTGGTTGGTTGGTTGGTTATTTGGTTAGTTGATTGATCGACTGGTTGATTGGTTAGTTGATTGATCGACTGGTTAATTGGTTGGTTGGTTGGTAGGTTGGATGGTTATTTGGTTAGTTGATTGATTGACTGGTTAATTGGTTGGTTGGTTGGTTGGTTGATTGGTTATTTGGTTAGTTTATTGATTGACGCGTTAATTGGTTGGTTGGTTGGTTATTTGGTTAGTTGATTGATTGACT
>CAIGQQ010001431.1:3113652-3125270 GCA_903798035.1 Danio albolineatus | reverse complement strand
TATCTATCTATCTATCTATCTATCTATCTATCATTTTTTAACTGTTTTAATCTATCTATCTATCTATCTATCTATCTGTCTGTCTGTCTGTCTGTCTGTCTGTCTGTCTGTCTGTCTGTCTGTCCGTCTGTCGGTCTGTCGACTGTGTTTTCAATGTCTTTATTGGCTAAACAGAGCAAAATGCTTCTAAAATGAAATGTTTTAAATAATTTAATTTAGCATTAATATTGGTTTAATTGCTGTACAAATCGGACTGCATACTAACAGGTTTCCTTATGCCGGTTTCAGAGGGAGCCACTAGAATACATGAACACAGAAAGCTGATGCGCATATTTTTATTGCATTAATTTGCTACCCTTATAATAATAATAATAATAATAATAATAATAATAATAATAATAATAATAATAATAATAATAATAATAACAATTCCTTACATTTATATAGCGCTTTTCTAGACGCTCATAGCGCTTCAGACAATAGGGGGGATCTCCTCATCCACCACCAGTGTGCAGCATCCGCCTGGATGACGCGATGGCAGCCATATTGTGCCACCACACACCAGTTGATTGGTTGAGAGAATAGTGATTAGGTTAATTATGATATGGGGATGGTTAGGAGGCCATATATGAACAGAGGGCAGCTCTGGCCAGGATGCCGGGGTTAAACCCCTACTGTTTTTCGAAGAACATCTTGGCATTTTTAATGACCACAGAGAGTCAGGACCTTGGTTTAATGCCTCATCCAAAAGACGGCGCTCACTAAACAGTATAGAGTCCCCTTCACTATACTGGGGCGTTAGGACTCACACAGACCACAGGTTAAGCACCTCCTGTTGGCCTCACTAACACCACTTCCGGTAGCAACCTAGCTTTCCCATGTGGTCTCCCACACAGGTACTGACCAGGTGCAGTCCTGCTTTGCTTCAGTGGGCGACCATGTGTGAGTTGCAGAAAGCTAGCTGCCTAAACTTATACTGTAGTTTGACTATGCTATGGGTACTATGTTTTTGTTTATTAGATCACTATAGAATCACACTTTTCAGGCACACACATAAAACATAATAAAATAAATAAATAAAATAAATATCATTTATATAATAATAATAATTCCTTACATTTATATAGCGCTTTTCTGGGCACTCAAAGCGCTTTACACAATGGGGGATCTCCTCATCCACCACCAGTGTGCAGCATCCACCTGGATGACGCGACGGCAGCCATTTTTGCGCCAGACTGCACACCACACACCAGCTGATTGGTGGAGAGGAGACAGAGTGATGAAGCCAATTAGGTTATGGTTGGGAGGCCATGATGGACAGAGGCCAATGGGCAGATTTGGTCAGGATGCCAGGGTTACACCCCTACTCTTTTTCGAAGAATTTCGAAAGAATTTTCGAAGAATTCCTGGGATTTTTAATGACCACAGAGAGTCAGGTTTAACGTCTCATTCGAAAGACGGCACTTACTGAGCAGTATAGAGTCCCTGTCTCTATACTGGGGCATTAGGACCCACACAGACTGCAGGTTGGGCGCCCCCTGCTGGCCTCACTAACACCACTTCCGGCAGCAACCTAGCTTTCCCATGTGGTCTCCCATCCAGGTACTGACCGGGCGCAGCCCTGCTTAGCTTTCAGTGAGCGACCATGTGAGAGTTGCAGAGAGCTAGCTGCCGGCTATATGTTTGTATATGTATATGTATATGTATATGTTTGATTGTTTGTAGGTGCTGCTAGCAGTTACCAATTGCACCAATGGACATCTGTTGTGTTGGTCTGTCTACATCAAGGTGAACTGTGCGATGATGTCACCTTAACCCAGTACAGAGCAGTGTCCTAAAACATGTGGCAGACTGGGATGGGAGCATCCTTTTGTCTCTCGACACAACTAATGGCAAGCTGGCCTGAATATTTAAGTTACTGTAAGTGTCGACCTGTCAGCCTGAATCAGCTCAAGGATGATGACGAATGTTCACTGTCTGCTCCTCTGTGATGTGAAGGGGCACAAAGTAAGTGCGCTGCTGTATGTTGTTTTAAGGGGGTGTTCAGTTGAGGATTAGGGTGAGGCAGTCAGACATCACTAATGTAGGGCTGGGGCCAATGGAGAGGTAAAGGAGGCACTGTAACATCAGCAAAAACCCACTGATGCGGTTTTAGCAGGTTGGCATCCAGATGGGTGGTTAAAACACCCCAGATGCCACCCTAACATCACTCGCTGGTGACATAAAACCAGATTTAAATTGATTTGGATCAAGAGTTGGCAATGCTAGTTATTAAGCACCTTGTAGATGAAGCATATTTACTGTTTATATTGAAGAGTTCAGATGCAAATACTTGTACCGTTTGAATTTTTCTTCCAAAAGGAGCATTTTTCTCAGACTCCAGTGTGTAGATTCGATATTTTCCCTTTTAGTGACAAAGAATAGGTTATTTTATATTGCATTTAATGTTAAATAACTGAACATTAACATACAGTAGGCAGAGAAAATGCTAAATGTTAGAATAATTTTTCTGGCAGCATAGATTTTGGCATCTGAACTCTTCATGCATTCCATTGGATAAAAGAGATAAAAATTATGTAGGTAGATAGATATTAATAAATATATAAATGAAGCAGGAATTTTTTATTGAAAAAAAAAATGGAATCATTATAATACAGATAAAACTAAAATCATAAAAACACCATCATATTGATGATTTAAAATTTTTATGTAATCATTTTAATTTCATCAACTTCATTAATTCAAGTAATTATATTAGTATTGCAGCAGCTATGATAGAATATGGATCTAAAATGATGCTCACTATAATATTTGACATTTTATTCCTTTAGTTGTTACACAGATTGAACTTTTCATTTAAGCATTATTTTTCAATTTATGTGTTATTTAATTCACATCTTAACCCTTTGACTGCTGCTCTACCAAACGGTTGACCATGTTTTTATGGTTTTAAATAAAGACTGTTAAAGTAATTTAAAGAATGACTGTTTGAAATAATGGTTTACACACACGGCATTGTTGGTTTACAAAGGAAATCAAACAAACATAATCCTGTTGCACTACTACACTTGATTTTGGTTTTATTGTTTGTTCATTCATTCATTTTCTTTTTGGATTATTCCCTTTATTAATCTGGGGTCGCCACAGCGGAATGAACCGCCAACTTATCCAGCATTTGTTTTACGCAGCGGATGCCCTTCCAGCTGCAACCCATCTCTGGGAAACATCCATACACACTCATTCACTACAGACAATTTAGCCTTACCCAATTCACCTGTACCACATGTCTTTGGACTTGTGGGGAAAACGGAGCACTCGGAGGAAACCCACGCGACCACGAGGAGAACATGCAAACTCCACACAGAAATGCCAACTGACTCAGCCGGGGCTCGAACCAGCGACCTTCTTGCTGTGAGGCGAATGTGCTACTCACTACGCCACCGTGGCGCCCGGTTTTATTGTTAAAAAAAAAAGCAAAAAAAAAAACAAAGCAAGAAAGCATGTTGAATGCAAACTTGAAATATTTTATGGCATACTTCAAAAAATAAAGGGGATTTAGCATTCATAAACGTTTTATTTAGAATATTTTTAAAAATTAAATTGCTCTTACACTTTATATTTTCAAATTTTTCATAGTATATGTGTTAATTACAGTATTGTAACCATAATCCGATACATAAACCATTTGGTAGAGGCTGATATTTTTTGAAATTATGGGATGCATTGAGTAGCGACATTAGGAGTTAAGAAATGCAGTCCAAACATTTCTTTCTTGGTGGGGAAGTTAAAGGGTTAATTTATTCATTACTTAATCATTACTTAAACATATATATATATATAAATATTATTATATTACTGTATTATTATATACATTGTTAGCATTTTTTTTGTAGAATCTACAGTAATGTAATTTCAGCAGTTTGCCAGTAACTCAATGTAAATCAATTACAGCAAAAACATAATAATAAAATAAAATAAATAAATAAGGGAAGTTAAAGGGTTAATTTATTCATTACTTAATCATTACTTAAACATATCTATATATAAATATTATTATATTACTGTATTATTATATACATTGTTAACCTTTTTTCTAGAATCTACAGTAATGTATTTGCAGTTTGCCAGTAACTCAATGTAAATCAATTACAGCAAAAAAATAAAATAAATAAATAAATAAATAAATAAAATAAAAATACTGTATTTACATTTACAGCACCATGTATCTTGCTGTATATGTGTTTACAGAATTGCATGGATATCGTGTACTGCAAAATATACAGTAATTTTCACAATGCAACTTTAAAATACAGTAACATACTGCAGTTCAAATTACAGTTAAATACTGTGTAATTTAGAAAAAATGTTGACAGTATAATACACACACACACCATATACAGTATAGTGTTTGTGTATGACATATTATCAAGGAAGTATTTTGAAGTGAGTTTCAATAGGTGTTCACCCATCATTGAGTTCAGAGGTTAAAATGCAAAACAAATGTTTAGCATTCAAACACAAATGAATGTGTCTACACTCGTTCCCTGAGTCAAAAGAGAAGGTTTACAGTCTGCTGTCCTCATTGTGCTGAACTCTCAGTATCGTTCCCCAGTCTCCCGTGCCCTCTGAGCACCAATGACAAGGACGAAGTAACAGAAATGGCACGGTGCCACCCCTGTCTGCCTGCCTCTGATAAAGAAAAGACATTATTAGAACCAGCCATTTATCTAATGTGGCAAACTCCATCTCAGTCTCTCCCAGTGGCATTACCCCCCCCGCTCGAGCGTATTCACTCATCTCTGCCATACATTCTCATACTTCATTTCAGATAGCATTGTGTCGTGCAACGTTTAATTCAGCATTTCAGAGAAGTTTTTCTATTCTCAGGTCAGCAGAGAGCCTGTGATAGCACTAATGAGGCCATGATTGTGTGTCGAAGTGGCTATCCCAGCGTGCGACTATATTGTTTGGCAGGTTAGAGGAAGATGACATCATCCTCTTCGGTCTTTGCTCAACATCCCTTGTGTGTTTGTGTATGAAAACATTCCTGTTAAATTATTCAGCGCGACCCTGCCCACTGGAACCGATTTCTGTAATGATTTTATTTAAATGGTTGAAGCGCTGTGGTTGGGGGAGGGAGTTTTGTTGAGGTGAGAAGCACGAGGGTGATGTGGTTCACATTGCGAAACCACTTGCTGTTTCTGTGATGTTGCACACTATATAATTTTTCAAGTGAAACAGTGGGAAAGGCTTTAACTATAATATTCAATTTCCAGTCATTTTAGGGCCCTAGATATTTTTAAAATGCAAATAAAATGTAGCTGGTTTAAGTATAAATGCAAAAAGGTTCACTCAAAAAGTGTAATTCTGTTATTAATTTCTCACAGTCATGTCCTAACAATCCCATGAGTCCCACATGTAAGAAAAAAGAGGTTTCAATTGGACCTCAGCTGTAAACATTTGCAAAAGGGAACATGGATTTTGTCATTAGCTCAGTACACATTACTGTGCATTTGTAGTCTAAACCTGATGAGAGACCTGACCAAATACTCTACATCAGTGGTTTTCAAACCTGCCAATCTCCCAGCCTAAGCATATTTAGTGTGTTCTGCTTTTGTGGTTTGCTCCATTTCTCCTCAAGTGCACTGTAAAGGGACATCACAGGATATTCTGCCATAATTGCAGTTTGAAAGCGTGTTCAATTCAAAGGGTAATATGTGCAAGACATGACTTCTAATCACACATGATCACACATGAATATTTGAAATTGCTGCAAACTGTTGTGTAGCGCTAATCTTTTCTTTTCTTTTTTTTTTAATGAATTAAACTTCAGCCAATTTCTCATGTGCAGTAATAGAGAGCAGTGAACGCTATGTACACTCTCAGAAAAAAGGTATACGATAGTACAAATAATGTTCCTTGAGGAACAGTTTTGTACCCTTGTAAAAATTGTACCTTACAGTATATGGTCCAGAAAAGACCTCTTATGATACTGTTCTGTGCCTTTTATGGTACAACTGAAATGAAGGGACACAATTGTTCTCATATAAAAGGTACAAAAGTGTTGAACAACTCCTTTATTACAGTATCTATGAAAATAAATATGACTGGAAAGGCAAAGTGATTTTTATGAATAATTTCCATATTCAAACAAGAATCATCATTTAAAAGTATATGTTTAAATATACTTATGAACACATTTTTAGTTCTATAATACAATAATACAAAACAACTGGTAAAACATAAAACTGTAGGTATTGTAAACTAAACATTTAAGGCATTTTAATAAATGTTTGGTAAGCATTTTTGACACTGTGAAGGTACAAAGTGTCTTGTCACTGTGGTGGTGCCTTTCACAAAGTATACAATATTGTATCTGCAGGTTTTTAAAAACAAAGGTACATGTTGGTTTCCCATGGTTCAAATCATGACCTTAAAAGGTACACATTTGTTTCTTTTCTTAAGGTACAATTCTGTCCCATAAAAAGGTACTGCCCCAGTGACAAGGGTTTGTACCTTCTTTGGTACAACATTGTACCATTTTTTCTGAGAGTGTAGGGAACATGTCAATCTCACCAAAGTTCCTTCTTGGAGCTCTCTTTTAATGAGCTGTTTATCTTAATCAGGTATGTTAAAATAAAAAGACAAGCAGAGCGGGCGGTCGGAATGACCTGGATTGAGAACTGCTGTTCTGCATAACCCGGCAACACCATGTCTCACCAAGCTGGGACTTCCAGTTCATGGAGGGCAATCGCCTCACCCACACTCCAGCCACTAAAAGTGAGCTGCAGCTGGAAGAGGTAATTTTCTCCTGACTTCACTGGCTCCTTCCAGCCTGGAATCTTCTCTATCTCCAATGATTTCATAAAGCCTTGAGAAAAAAAAACTGTGAATTTTGCTTAATACATATTTAAATGGTTGTTCAATATTGCCTTATAATGTAATCAAATTTAAGTGTGAGGACTTGTTAGGCATATCACAAGCTTTTTTTTTTTTTTTTTGCTTGCCTGCGCGGTAATTTGTGCGACATGGATATGCTTTTCTGGATGAACCATATACCACGTAAAGATAACTGACAGGCTATATTTTATGGAGCACAACCTTTACTCATAGAGAAATCATGAGTGTGACAGCTCTTCATCAATATTTATGAACCTCACAAAACCAGACCTGAATCAGAATTTTGCTCACGCATAAGCCTGCTTGAGTCAAGCAGGACGAGTCCTTTGTTTCAATTCACACAATGTTCTTAGAGGTGATTATTCTAGAGCCATTGAAAGATCTTGTTTGCCATCAATAACAAGAGCCTACAGTACGTAAGACTCAACAATGTCAAGCATCTTTCGACCCGCTAAATGAAAACAGTCACAAGTGGTCTTCTGTGAAAAAAGCTTCAGAAAAGGTCAGACATGAAGAGATCATTTAGTGGAAATTAGATGGATTTGATTGTAACCTGCTATGTGCATGACAGATGGTTTGAGATATTGATGTGAACGCTGCCCTCGGTATGTTTGGACAGGTAACCCACATGGGTTGAAATTACAACATAAAGGCCACGATACTCTGCAAGTGAATCTGGAGAATGAACGTGTGTGATTTTGAAGACAATCAGGTCAAGCTTCAGAAAAGGTCAGACACGAGGAGGTCCTCTTGTGGAAATTAGACGGATCTGATTCTAACCTGCTTCATGACAGATAATTTCAGAGTACATTGATGTGAATGTTGCCTTCAGTATGTTTGTAGAGGTAACCAACATGGGTTGATATTACATCATAAAGGCCATGATACTCTGCAAGTTATTCTGGAGAAGGAATGTGTGTGATTTTGATGACAATTAGGCCAAGATTAAGTACATTTTGTTTTTGGGAGTTGAAGACAGTTGGCTTAAACAAACTTTCAAGAGTTCACACTTAGCTGATGATTGATAAGAAAGCTAGTTTGGCATGCTGGGAGAGAGCCCTGAGCTCATAAGATCCTCGAGCCTGGGGCTCCCTCCCGTTTGCAGGGCGAGAGGCGAGTTTGATCTCGAGAACCCCCCGCCCTCCTGCTGCTTCTACATTCCTACGAGGGTATGCTGCTGGTGGAATTTGGGTATGGTGCTGATTTAAGTCAATTTACTTATGTCTAATGTTTTGGACTGTGGGAGGAAACCGAAGGACCTGGGGAAAACCCACACGAGCATGCGGAAAACATGAACTCCACACAGAAATGTTAACTGGCTGAGTAGAGGCCTCAACCAAAGGCATTCTTGCTGTGAGGCAACAGTGCTAGCCACTGGGCCGCCGTGCTGCCCTATAGAGGAAAAGGGAGGAGAGGGGGTGGAATTGGTGGATTGTGCATTAGCTTGACTCTGGGCCCGTCGTGTCAGCACGTGATCCTCTCGAAATTCGTTTATAACTAAACTTCACTTAAGGAAAAAAACTGGTCCAACTGGAAAAACCCTTCAATCTAATCAGTTGTTATTAAATAAAACCTTGGTGTATTTGCTGGAATACCCATTGATTAGTTAATAATCTTCACATTTTTATTTTTTGTCAAGTTTCAGTCATTTCAAGTTTCTTGTTGCCATTTCAGTCACATGTACATTAAGACATGATCATCCCAGAGAATCTGAAAACGTTTCTCCTCATTCCTAATACTTGAAGAGGTTTCTTTAAAGAGATCTATTAAACACAATGAACGTCCTACTAGCACTTTATGCACCTGTAAGAAAGGAATAAAAACTCTCTATGGCAGAAGGAATCAGTAATCTGCATTGACCATTCAGAAAGGAAAACCAGAAAATAATCAAACTTGACTTGTCTTTCTTGAAACTTTCTTCACAATCAGTTATTTTTTTCACTGTGTGGCCTATTTAGCACATTTCAACAGCTTGTATGAGAAATCTTGTGACAGTTCCTGTCACAGATTTAACATTCAATTGGTCAAAAAGTTGCCAAAGAATAAAAGAAAGAAAAGAAATGACAACAGAAACTTAACAACAGTCTGAAAGTGGCTTATTGCTTTGTAATTTCAAATATCTTCCACTTCTAATCTTTCTTTTGCTGCTTTAATAAGCTAAAGGTCAAAGAGAATTCAGTACAGAAAAGTGAACACTTTTATAAAAGGATTCATTTGCCATTCACTGGGACTTTGAAAAGAAGTGCTTCATTCATTTCCTTAATGTTAAGATGAAGCACACAAACAAAGAGCAAATACAGTCCCGTGTAGACTGAGATGATTTGACACTGCACAGCATGAAAAAAATCATTATGAATGCCTGAACCATTAATCCAGAGATACATGAGGCCTCTTGAGTTACCAATGGAAGGTTTTTTTTTTCTTTTCTTTTTTATTGTCTAGGTGATGAATCAAAAGTGGGTCCCAGTTGTAATCTCTGTTATTACTGGTGCATTACTTTTGCTCATAATGCCTGCATAATGGGCATAAATTATACATCGAATCACACACCTGGTTAGAAAAAGGTATTATTAAAAGTCTGATTTCCGATCAGTGTTGAGGAAGCTACTTAGTCAGATTACTTTTTCAAGTCACCAATAAAGTAACAGATTGCCAGTTACTTTGTTTTGTCAATTATTGACCGACATATTATTATCCTGCCCTGTGTTGACAGTAATCAGAGCAGGTTAGTTGAAGTAGGTGAGGTGAGTAAACGTAAGACTTACTTAACTACAAACATGTATTTACTCATCTCACGTGCACAAAAACAGAATCAGTATCCTTTAAAATGTACAAAACTGTGGCATTTCTGTGTGGAGTTTGCATGTTCTCCCCGTGGTTGCGTGGGTTTCCTCCGGGTGCTCCGGTTTCCCCCACAGTCCAAAGACATGCGGTACAGGTGAATTGGGTAAGCTAAATTGTCCATAGTGTATGTGTGTGAATGAGAATGTATGAATGTGTTTTCCAGAGATGGGTTGTGGCTGGAAGGGCATCCGCTGCGTAAAACAAATGCTGGATAAGTTGGCGGTTCAATCCGCTGTGGCGACCCCGGATTAATAAAGGGACTAAGCTGAAAAGAAAATGAATGAATGAATGAATGTACAAAACTGTGAAAAGCAAACTCTGATTATTCATTGCTTATTCATTATTCATTACTTTCTGTTTATCCAACCTATTCTTCATCAGTCCAGAAATGCAGAACAGCTTATGAGCTCAGTTGTACAGACAAGAATTTACACTTACTTCAGCCTATATAAGCTTTATCCACTTCACTTTCAATGCCAAAGACACTTACATTTGTCTTTTTTTTTTTATATTATTACTAAAGAATCAAGCCAAAAATAATCAAAATAGTTAATTATGTAACCCATTCAGGTAGTTTGTTTTTTAAAATTTATTATTATTATTATTAATATTATTAAGTAACACAAAATTGTAATCCATCAACTTTCCATAAATTGTTTAATACATTGTTTTCCATAAATTTCCATAAATTGTTAAAACTTTATTTCGATGGTCCGTTTGTTGAATTTAAGCTACATGCCGACTAATTCTCATTAGATTATAAGTACACAGTTAGGGGTTAGGGGTAGAGTTAGTGTAAGTTGACATGTACTTGCAAAGTTTCCTATAGTCAGTTAGATGTCTGTTGAATGTCAGTATCAACATATATTATGTACACAGTCTACTATTACTTAAATGGACCATCGAAATAAAGTGTTACCATTGTTTCTGACTCTAGAGTAGTCAACGACCCATTCGTTTGAATTCTGGACATTCAGCAATCAGCAATCAGAAACCACCTAGCAATCGCAGCCACCTAGACTATAAACTGTAAATGCTGAATTTCCTGAGTTTCAGATTCCTATGAAAAAAACAGTTAAGAAGTTTTTGCTCCAGATGTAGTAATAAATGAAACCAAACAACCTATTACATATAAAAAAGAAAACAAGTTTACCTCAGGCTAGAGATACTGTACAGTATGTTCTGGAAGACAAGCACTACCGAAGAAGATGCAGGAGCCCAATATATCTCACTTTATTGTGTTCTCATTTTAGTAGGATACCAACACGACTACACACTAAAACTATTCACTGTAAACTGTACAGCTTTCATATAAAAAGATAACTTAAAACAAGATTAAAACATGAAATGTTTTGTCACATTAAGCATGCGAACATAGTAAAGTCATTTTTGTATGTAATTTTTGAAAGTGTATTGTGTCTAATTAACTTGTAATAAATTGAAATATGCATCAAATGAAAATAATATTAAGATAAGCAACAACCAAAACGGAAATAAGAAAATTACTTATTTTTAAAAGCATCCGTGCATTAAGTCAAATTAAAAAAAGAAACAAAGAAACAAACAAAAAACCTTGGTTATAAAATAAGATACTATCAAATAACTAGTTACTGCCTTTATTATTAAATGCATTTTTTATCATTAACTACAGTAGCAATCAGTAATACGGTATGTATTCATATGTGATAATGTTAGTTAATAGAAATGCAACAATCCATCGTCAATTTAAGTTAGCTCAGGTCCAGTGTAATAGTAATAACATATATAACTTTTCATTAACAGTCTGTTAGTAAATGTTTAAATCAATATTAGCTCATTAGATCATTAAATAATAATAATAATAATAATAATAATAATAATAATAATAATAATAA
>CAIGQQ010001431.1:3072900-3101070 GCA_903798035.1 Danio albolineatus | reverse complement strand
ATAATAATAATAATAATAATAATAATAATAATAATAATAATAATAATTCATTAATTTTCTTTTCGGCTTAGTCCCTTTATTAGTCTGGGGTCGCCACAGCAGAATGAACCACCAACTTATCCAGCATTTGTTTTACACAGCGGATGCCCTTACAGCTGCAACCCATCTTTGGGAAACATCCATACACACTCATTCACACTCATACACTACGGACAATTTAGCCTATTCTATTCACCTATACCACATGTCTTTGGACTTGTGGGGGAAACCAGAGCACCCGGAGGAAACCCACGCAACCACGGGGAGAACATGCAAACTGACTGAGCCGAGGCTCGAACCAGCGACCTTCTTGCTGTGAGGCGAACATGCTACTCACTACGCCACCGTGGCGCCATAATAATAATAATAATATTAATAATAATAATAATAATGATAATAATAATAATTTAAGCTGCAAGCAGCACTGAGCGGGAACTCACCACCGCCTGGTGCCTGAAGAGAACAGTGGGCAATAATAATATTAGCTAGTAAATATAAATGATTAAAAAAATCACCAATTTGTGCCAAAGTTCCTTCTATCAGAGGTGGCGCTATGACTGTAATTGAATATTTGCATGTAGATGTCTTTAGGACAGGACTCTTATCAAACGTGAATTATGGGACAGACTGGACATTGTACGACTTAGTTATAACAACTTTCTGTTTCTTGGCAAAACATCGATGTTTGTATGGTCACACGCCCTTCGACTAAAACTCTAGATCTTTGCAATTTAATATCACATATATGATTGGAGAATTTTGTATATTTAATTTTAGCTTTATATTTTACTGTTATTCTTCACACAATGCAGTCACATCTCTTCTGGAGATGTTTCGTTTAGTTTCTATGCCTTTTACAATAACTCATGGTACTACTTTGTTCATTTTAATTAAATAAAAAGAGCATCTTGGGCATTCTTCAAACATTCACATTTTGTTGTCTACATAATAAGAAGGAACGATATATAGGCAGACTTTTTGTTTTTGACGTAGTCTTTGAACCTATCAAAGAGACATATTTTGTAAACGTTATGTAAATGCAAATGTTTTTCTGTCCTTGCACATGAGTGTAAATTTGTATATGTGTATCTGTGTGTGGCAGCAGGGGTGCTCCCATTTTCATATTCAACAGATATTCCCAGGTGAAAGGCCAGAGACGCGTGACTGCATGAATAAACATTGCATGTTGTCCTGGCACAGTTGTGTCCGGTGAGCAAATGGTCTTAAGTAATGCAGTCACACAACGCAAACCAGAGCCACAGAGACACGGATGATTCTCCTTCTCTGGAAATGGGCTTTAAATGCACTGCTAGACCCTATTAGCTTGTCAGCAGTAAATGAATATAAGACATGAAATAATCTCTGAATGGTTGACTGCTCAGCCCAGTCATCTGTTATACACGGGGCCAGTTCATCTAATGCAAGGTCAAAAAGACGTTTGCTCTGATGCTAAAGAGACAAAGCTAATCGAGTGTTTCTGTAATTGAGGCTAGCACCCTTATGTGGAATGAGAAAAGACGTCTGCTGCAAGGCTTGAGGTAAACAAGCTGCGTCTAGAGGACCAACACCTTTTTGTTTGGCAAATCTGACAAAATCATTAATTCATTCATTTTCTTTTCAGCTTAGTCCCTTTATTGATCTGGGGTCACCACAGCAGAATGAACCGCTAACATATTCAGCATATGTTTTATGCAGCAGATGCCCTTCTAGCTGCAACCCATCCATGGGAAACATCCATACACACTCATTCACACACATTCACCATGGACAATTTAGCTTACCCAATTCACATACAGTGTGTCTGGGGGAAACCGGTGCACCCAGAGGAACCTCCATGCAAACTCCACACAGAAATGCCAACTGACCCAACCGAGGCTCGAACCAGCGACCTTCTTGCTGTGAGGCGATTGTGCTACCCCCTGCGCCCCCGTGATGCCCTTCTGGCAAAATCCATTGATTTAAACAATAAAATAAAAGAAATGAACAAACTATTTATAGCCTCTAAATATGAATGGGGTTTGAATTTGTTGCCAATTAGGATGTAAATAAGGTCCATCTCCATGTCTGAATTAAATTAATAATGATCAATTTTGTAATCACTTATTATTTAAAGGTATAGTTCACCCAAAAATTAAAGTGGACTCACAATGTTTAAACATTTATTCAGTGTTGGTTTCAGTGTAAATAGGGATCTAATTTTAGTTCTTTGACCATTTTGATCTATTTATTATCATTGCAGTAACATTCTTTCAGGGATTTTAAGGTTTCAATGATGTTCAGTTGATCTTTTAACATCTATTGTCACGGTTGGTGTTGGGGAAAAGGAGAGCGAGGACCCAATTGCAGAATGAAATGTTTTTATTTATAAAACATAAAACAAAAGAGCAAAATAAACAACCCCGAGGGGGAAAACATTACCGAAATAAACAAACAAATAAATAAACAAACAAACCAACTAGACTGGACTGGGCTGGTAAGGATCAGGATCAGGATCAGGATCAGGACACGACTGGGATCTCATTGACATGATAGACGACAATCGACAACGAACTGGCACAGGACAGCAGACATGAGGAGAATTTAAAGCAGACATGATTAACAAACAAACAGGTGAACATAATAGACTAATAATGGGTTAACAAGGAGGGTGGGGCTAGACAATAGACAGGAGAGTGCATAACACAAGCCATGCACTCCCAAAGACTAGAACACAAGCACGCGATGTATGTAAACACACACCACGTGCTAAACACAGAGGACTGAACGCAAGACACAAGCCCACGATAAAATGAAAACATCTTGCTGTGCGCGCACACATATGCAACGCGCATGCTTCATCCCAGCACCATCGCAAACTAAACGGAGGCGCTGTGAACGAAGCAGCGCGATGCCGACAGAACAAAACAAACACCAGGACGAGCGCGCGATCGCGAACACGCCCAGACCCCACGCGCCCGTATCAAACGGAAGCGCGCACGGTCCAAGCGCGCCCACAATCCGCACTCATACATGGACACAAGGACAACACACAAGACTAGACAGAGCTAGTGTCCGGACTCTGCCACAAGACAAGGATTAACAAGACAGGATTGGCAGAACCCTGACATCTATTCAATATTGGTTCCGGTGTAAATCTTGATTTAATATTAGTTTAAAAATGGCTGATTTTATGAGCATTTTGATAGATTTATCATAGTTGAAACAACATTATTTCTGGGTGTAAAACTGGCTAAAAATCATGTTTAAACATGAACATTAATTCGATGATAGTTTGGTTGATGTTAAAACGTTTATTTAATGTTGGTTTCTGTGTAAATAGTAATTTAATTTTAGTTAAAAAAATATTGATTTTGTGACCATTTTGATCTATTTACTATCATTAAAATAACATTATTTTAGGGTGCAAAACTAAAAATCACTGATAACTTTTAATGTTGTTTCAATGATAGTTTGGTTGATCTTTTAACATCTATTCAATGTTGATTTAGCTTTAGTCTGCTATCAGGGAATTTACGCACCCTCAAGGGGTTTACAAACTAAATTTATTTTTTGGGTGACACAAAACAACACAAAAGATATATTGAATAATGTTATAAACCGGTATCTATTGACTTCCACAGCAGGAAAAACAAATACTGAAAGTCAGTGGTTTCCAGTTTCCAGCATTTTTCAAATTAACTTGACAAGTGGTTAGCACCATCGCCTCACAGCAAGAATGTCACTGGCTCAGATCCTACCTGGCCAAGTCAGCATTTCTGTGTGGAGTTTGCATGTTCTCCCAGTGTTTGCGTAGGTTTTCCCCGGGCACTCCGGTTTCCTCCCACAGACCAAAAACATGTTAAAAAAAAGCATGCTGACAAAGTAAATTGACAAACAAAATTGGCATCATAGATAAGCATACAACTCAGCATACACTCTCCAGAGCCTTTCATAATCTACATTCGCCAAGACTCCTCTCTCGCCCTGCAATGGGGGGGAACCCCGGGCTCGAGGATCCCACGAGCTCAGGGCTCTCTCCTGGGACAGCATGCCAAACATGCTTTATAATCAATCATCGGCAAGGGCGAACTCTTGAAGCAGATGTATTAAATAGTTCACACAAAAATACACAAAGAGAGACTTTCACTTTCACTTCATGCATAGTTTGTGAATGAACAGACTTACAGTACGTGTACTAGTTGCAGATGCGATCATGAATGTTTGAAGTAATCAATCAGAGAACAGGAGAAAGTGCATTACTTCGATCATTTTAATATAGCACATTAATAATAAAATCCAAATATTATGGTATAATATTGAGAATTAATTTTAAGCAATCTCGGGGCCCACCTGCAGGATCTCTGTTTTAAAGTCCACCCAAAAACAAAAATCTACTCACCCTCAATTGGTTCCAAACCTTTATGAGTTTCTTTTTTGTTGTTGAAAAGATTGAATATTTTAAAACTGTCAGAAACCTGTAACCATTGACTTCTATAGTAGGAAAAACAAAAATGAAGCCAATGGTTACAGGTTTCCAACATTTATTATTATTTTTTTTCCCTAAAATAACTTCTTATTTGATCAGAAAAAAAAGAAAAGAAAAGGGTGCATGAACAATGCAATTTTCAGATTTGTTGCACTTTCCCTTTAAGTAATAAATACTCATTTTCAAACGATGCTTTGAAGAACTGCAGGAAAACCTGTCCAACATCGTAAAGTTGTTGTCCTCATATTTTCAGCAACAGTAAATTCCAGTAAGCTTTAGGCCAGAGAGATGTTTGTCTATCCAGCGGTTTTGTGGCTGTTTTCTCAGGCATTATGCATTCACAGCAAAACACTTTAATGGTAAATTGGTATTCTCTGCTTCGTTCGATCTGAAACAAGGCCTGAAAAAGGCTGGCAGATGTGTTTCATAGAGCAGAGACAGCACAGCGCATACTAATGTCTCATCAGACAGAAGACTGCAGATCTGAGCTAAGCAAACACACGTCACCCCTTGACCTGAAATATATGCTCAATTCATCACCCGACACATCCACATCCTCCCATCATCTGTGGACCATCGTATTATATCATTGGAAGACTATTGTTTGTTTGTGAAATATATCATGACACAAACAAAACTGGCCGTAGTGTATGTGTGTGTATGGGTGTTTCCTAGTGCTGGGTTGCGGCTGGAATGGCATCTGCTGCCAAATTAGTTGGTTAATAGTGCATACTCTGTGGTTGGTTACTAGTGCATACTAGTTGATCACTAGTGCAAACTCTGTGCTTCTGAATGGCTTTTTAAAATTTCGGTCATGTTTCGTCTGGTGTAAACAGCCAAATTGCTTATCACTGTGTATCTCATCACGAAGCGCGTTGTTAGGACACGCGGTTACAATGTGACATGCTCACCTAATGTTTACGCTTATAATATTTATATCATTTGCTAATTAATAACCTCTTGTGGAACTGAATCTGTCTCATTTCAACGTCTCCTACTTTCCACTGGAGGTAGTATTTCTGTCACAACGCATGCTTTCAGAGCCTTTCTGAATGAATGAATGAATGAATGAATGAATGACTGAATGAATGAACGAATGAATGAAAGACACTGTTTTCCAACAAGGCAACCCAGGGTGCTGAAATATAATTGGCTAAACTGGCATTGGCAGGTTAAAAGAACATAAACAAAGACACCAGTTCTGGCCAGTGGTGGAAAGAGTACTGAACAATCATACTCAATTAAAAGTACCATTAATTACCCAAAAATGTAGAGCAAGTAGAGTAAAAGTATCTGTAGTAAATATTACTCTAGTAAAAAGTAGCCCTTTTAAAAGTACTTAAGAGTCGTGAGTAGTGAGTATTACACTGTAGAAAAGTTGATGAGTTTACAGAAAGTTACGTTTACACATCCCTGCACAAACAACATGTGTTGTATTCTTCCTATTTTCGTTCCAACCAATTATTTGTTTGTCTCTCCTTCTTTCTTTCATTCGTTTGTTCCCTCCTTCCTTTGTTCACTCATTCATTCGTTCATATTTTTGTTCCTTCCTACATTAGGTCCTTTTGTTCATTAATTTGTTTGTTCCTTCCTTCCTTCCTTAGTTTGTTCAGTCCTTCCTTGAATTCTTCCTTCATTCGTTTGGTCCTTCCTACTTTCCTCCCTTCATTTGTTTTTCGTTAGGTCCTTTGTTCATTTGTTCGTTCCTTCCTTCTTTCCATCCTTAGTTTGTTGAGTCCTTCCTCGAATCTTTCCTTCATTTATTTGGTTCTTCGATCCTTCCATTCCTTGTTCGGTCCTTCCTTTTATTTGGCCCTTCCTTCCATTCTTCATTCGTTCCATTTAGTGATTGTTTAAGGCTGTTTGGTGATTTCAGTCATCATACAGTCGACATCCATCATTTTCAGTGAGATGCAGTCTATAAACAGTCTCTGGATTATTGCGTGTGCAGATTTTGCACATCTTCTTGGACATTTTTAATGTTTCCAAAAGGTTTGCTGCATTTATAAAGCACCCATGTCTTTAGGTTGTTCAGCATGATGTGATTTACTTTCTATGTGTGATTTAATTGGACAGGAATCACAGGACTGATCTTTCTACTGTAGACAATGACCATAGACAAGACAGAAATAAAGTAGTGACTGCAGGTTGAAGGAAAGTAGTGGAGTAAAAGTACAGATACTGCACTAAACATGTCCTCAAGGGAAAGTAAAAGTCCACATTCATAAAACTACTCAGTAAATTACAATTCCTGAGAAAAACTACTCAATTACAGTAGTTTGAGTATTTGTAGTTAGTTACTTTACACCACTGGTTCTAGCACAGAAAAAAACATTTTTCGAAGAAGAATATCTTACTTCAACATTGTTTTTCAGTTAAACAAGTGCTCACTTGGGATGTTTCTTAAATGTATGCACACATATTATGGTATTTTCATGCTTTAGAAGAGTCAAAAACTTACATACAGCACCTTTAAGGAGACATGGAAAATGTACAGAGTTGGAGGTCCTTGAGAACCACTGCTCTATTACACCGTAAACAATGTAGGCTTCCACACAATTCATTCATGTTGTCCCAACACACATTTACATTGTTAGCTTAACAAATTTATCTAGATTGAACAAAATACAATTAAGTTGCTACCATTACAAAACAGGAGTTGCATAATTTCAGCTCATTTTAAGCAAGCAGTTTGTACTTTTTCCCAGTGGCTTGAAGAGCAATAGACTTTTCTTTGTACAACTTTACAACGAAATCTAAACATGGCACCATTAACTGCATTGTCAGTCTTCTCCATTCTATCTCATTCAAACATTAACACACACACACACGCACGCCGATGACTGTCACTGTCTGTTGGGAGTTTAAAGTAATAGCGCTGCTCAATTAGGTGCCAAATGGCTTTCCAGGGATCCGTATTTTACCTTTAATGCCTCCTGCAGCTGGGGGAGCAGCAGAGAAGCAAGATTTTCTGTCAGAGAGAGAGACATAAGCTTTATATTACATTTAAGTTATTACTCCTACAATTCAACAGGAAGAAACATTCATGCAATATGGAATGTTCCCGTCGCCATAAAGAGCGTAAAAATCAAGTCATTGTGTTCTTAGCCGTGGCCATTAGCAGGAAGTCATGCATTCATTTTGAGTGGGAGAGAATGGGAGGGGCTTCATTGGCATGCAGGACCTGTGGTGGTTTTTGAGGACCGGTCAAGACTGAAATTACCTGGGTATAACTGTCAGGGCCAGGTTATCGAAATCTGTCTTATTGTGGAAGTCAATTTTGTGGCCTAATTTCTTTTTCATGGACTCTGGAATATGCCTGTGATGCTGTATAATGGGGTAATTCAAGCATAATGACATTTTTACACATGAATCTATGAAATGAAATATGGAAATGATACATCATGAATTCAGTTGTATTTTAATATTTATTCCTTGCTGGGTTATTCTTTAACTGGTCAACATATATGCACAAATGTGTCCTTGAAAAAATAGCTGAAACTGATGTAGAATTATTAGCCCTCAAGTGTTTTTTTTTTCCCCCCCAACAAATATTTTTTCAAACAATGTTTAACAGAGCAGGGAATTTTTCACAGTTTTCCCCATAATATATATATATATATTTATTTAAGTCTGATTTGTTTTACTTCAGCTAAAATAAAAGCAGTTATTAATTTTTTGAAGCCATTTTAAGGTCAATATTATTAGCCCCCTTTAGCATTTTTTCCCCAATTGGCTACAGAACAAACCACTTTTATACAATGACTTGCCTAATTACACTGACTTGCCTAATTAACCTAATTAAATTAGTTAAGCCTTTAAAAGTCTCTTTAAGCTGAGCACTAGTATCTTGAAAAATATCTAGTAGAATATTATTTACTGTCATCATGGCAAAGACAAAAGAAATCATTCATTCACTTTCTTGTCAGCTTAGTCCCTTTTTTAATCCGGGGTCACCACAGCGGAATGAACCACCAGCTTATCCAGCATTTGTTTTACGCAGCGAATGCCCTTCTAGCCACAACCCATCTATTTAATATCCAAACCTTGACGTCTATTTGACATCCATACACTGATGCCCCTTTGACCACCAAAATAACAACAAAAAATTATTATAATATGAGAAAAGTTCCAAAAATACATTCATTCATTCATTCATTCATTTTATTTTCGGCTTAGTCCCTTTATTAATCCGGGGTCGCCACAGCGGAATGAACCGCCAACTTATCCAGCATTTGTTTTACGCAGCGGATGCCCTTCCAGCCACAACCCATCTCTGGGAAACACATTCATACATTCTCATTCACACTCATACACTACGGACAATTTAGCTTACCCAATTCACCTGTACCGTATATCTTTGGACTGTGGGGGAAACCGGAGCACCCGGAGGAAACCCACGCAACCACGGGGAGAACATGCAAACTCCACACAGAAATGCCAACTGGCCCAGCCGGGGATCGAACCAGCAACCTTCTTGCTGTGAGGCGAACGTGCTAACCACTCGGCCACCGTGGCGCCCTCCAAAAATACAAAATGTATTAAATAAAAAAGGCTGACACAGAGCGTGTAACGTTTCGAGCCTTCATCAGATGAAGAGCCGGATGCTCGAAACGTTACACGCTCTCTGTCAGCCTTTTTAATTTAATAAATTTTGTATTTTTGGAGCTTTGGTGTTGCTGCCTTTTTGGATACATGTACTGTAGTTGCATTTTTGCATGTTTTTGGCTGAGCACCCAGTTAAGAGTGATGTGTGTGCTTTTGTACAGTTTTTCAATATGAGAAAAGTTTAATTCATCTGAAAGCTGATTTTGTATCGCTGCAATGCATGTAAACTATCTTGATGTCAAAATGACATAAAATTGACATCTAACATTAGACAAAACAAAATGTCAAATGAAGCCCTAGAAACGTTGTTTTAAGGTTGTGTTAGCTGCAGTTACTCTCAAAATATGTGTAGACTACAAGTAATTTTGGCAATGCTTAAAGTACTCAGTAAAAAATGCTGGGTTCTACACAAATGCTTCATGTTTTTACAACACAAATCGATTAAGTTAACTTCATTGTTTTTACAAATTTAAGTGGATGTAACATAAAACAATTGTTATCAAAAGACATGAGTTTCATGAGTTCAAACATGAGTTCAAACATGATTATGATAATAATGAAGGTCTCAGCCAGGTTTGTCCCTTTTTGGGATTCCCTTGAATCATTTCCATTGTGGTCTGTGAATTTTGCATCGCATTTATGCTTTTGGGTGTGTTGTGAAAATTTCTAACACATGTATGTACTGTATGTACAGTAGTACATGTGTAGCCAAACTGATGAAGACGTTCTTAATTTGTTTTAGTTGTTTTTAATTGCATGTGTTTCCTTAAGCTGCAAAGCCCCAAGTACTCTCAGCCATGTCCTTACTTTGTGTTGTGATTTATCTTTTTGTTGAGATTAGGTAACGGTACACAGCACATGTCTACACAGGACAGGATTTTTAGTATTGGCATTGCTTTGCACGGCAACAGCTAGAAGCTCTCTTTGCTGGGGGTGATAAAAAGAAGTTTGCAAATCTCAACAATAGAGTGCTAGAAATGTGTCAAAAATAAAATGTGGCATCAATGTACTGATAGAGATGTGTTGCAGTCACTGTATTCACTGTCCCTGATTTGAATGTTTTTATAGGCTTTAGTCAAGTCACGTTGTCAAGACTTTTAAATTTAAACCAACAACAACAACAACAACAAAAAAAATCATCGTATTAATGCAACATAGGCTCATTCTGAAAATGTATCTCAATATACATTTCTGGAGAACATGAATTATGTAGCTAGAAGTAGATATGGCTGCATTTCAATTTTTTAAATGAATGATACTGGGCGGTATGACTCTGTTCCTTTCCGCGCTAGCAGCTGATCACTTACCTCTGTATGGACGGCAAGTGGCTCACAGCATATGTTGACGGACTTGAGCCGCAGAGAGGAGTTGACTAAGATGACAGGGTTCAAGTCCTGCGAAGAACGGTTCCAAGAAGTAGGTTAGACAAAAACAAAAAATTAAACAAACAAGGTGAGAATGTGGTAAAATCTGAAAATGTGGTAAAAATCAGGGGGCTTTTTGTTTTCTGGATTGCTTTTGAAAACACGATTGGTTGGTTTAGGGAAGTGGGTGAGTGCTGGTCAATCAGCGCTTTTTAAAACACTATTGGTTGGGTTAAGGAAAGGGCTTGGATTGGGGGATCAGTCGTTTGGTCAGTCAGTCAGTCAGTCAGTCGACAGCTGCTTCTTGTAGATTTATGCAAGAAAAACAGGTGAGAATAGCACTCAAGAGAAATCTGAGATCTCAAAAAGTGTACACAACGGCCTCTGGTGGATTCACAAAAACAAAAGCTGCAAAAAAACGTACCCACTGGGATGTATTTGCTACTCTCCAGAAATGTATATGGCTACATTTTAGAATGAGCCTGGGTTGTATAAATACCTGTATAAAGGCTTTCACAGACAACCCAGGGAAGATCTCATTTTGTGAGTTTCATTAAAAGCTGTTTACATAATGGCAATACAAAACATGATTAATTTAGGAAAATTCTTACATGTGACCCCTTTTTAAGACACTGACTGACTTCAATAATGAAAATACACTGAATTTATTTTTATTCCTTTACATTAAAGCTCCTTTAATGCTGCATATGCTCAAAACACTTGGCATTCTGGCCTTGGAAGAGCTTGAAGAGCATGAATAGGCAGAAAGATATTTCCCAGGACGTAACTGTACTCAGAATGACACGGCCTGCGTAGCGTGTCGCTTCTTCTCATTTCTTTCTGTCATCTGGGTAGAGACATATTCAATTTGTCACAAAATGTAAGCTCTTGCACCTTGACTGATCATCCTGAGAATCGATCACACCATCTCCTCTTCAAACCGTCTCTAACACAGCAGCTTGTCAGGTAAAAAGCAAAAAATATATATATTCGGGGTTTTTTCCTCTTATAAAAAGTCAAGCCGTCTCATTCTGAAGATTGATTCAACAGCATATCATTTCAAACTTCAGTTCTGTACAAATACGATCTCTCTGAAATCCCTACTGAAGACTCGTCCAACCTGTCTCACATACAAGATTTTCCCTGATGGGATAAAAAAGACCAAACATCAAAAGCAGGAAACCCAGTGTTTCTTTATCCGATCCCCAGATCCAGCACATCTAAATCAATAATGCGTAGGAATGTTTGCAAAACCCAGCAGACACCCTGGACTGTAGACAACCTACAATAAAGAATCTGGAGAAACCTTCATGCTCTGTAATTTATTTACAGCTGAACACGGTGCAGTCTTATTACATCGAGCCTCAATCGAGGGAGCCATGAGGGACAGCGGCATGGATTAATGGTGCTTCTTGGGTCATGAGTTTTCAGTTCGACGGTCCCCTGTCAGATACAAAAGGAAAGTCTCAATAAAATACTTGATTTAAGCCTTTGCCTGTGGCCACAGGTCGAATCTGGCTTTATTCCACCTCAGCATTTCACTCTGCAAACACTTACAAAGGGAGAATTACTAATGGAATGTCTGAGCATTTTCTTCAGACGTCATTAAATATGCTTTAGCTTTGTTTTTCAGTGGAATGATTAATCAAAACGTTAGGTTTAAACTCAAGAGACAGATTTAGCATGCAATTATGGTTCTTAATAAATGTATAGCTCAACAATTTCTCCGAGTCATGATAAAACAGGCAGCTTAAATAAGAGAGTATGAAAAGGTATGAAACGTGACTAAAACCAAATTAACTCAAGGTAAGTTTGTGGGTGTGAAGCTCATTAAGTGAGATTATTAAGCATTTTTAATTACAAGGACACAGGGCATGTCCTCATCAACCAGCTTAATAGCCCATCTAGCACAAGTATTGGGCCTAGAGCAGGGATCACCAAACTTGTTCCTGGAGGTCCAGATTTTTAGCTTCAACCCTAATCAAACACACCTGAACAAGCTAATCAAGCTCTCACTAGGTATACTTGAAACATCCAGGCAGGTGTTTGAGACAAGTTGGAGCTAAACTATGCAGGACACCGGACCTCCAGGACCGAGATTGGTGATCCCTGGCTTAGAGAATGCCTTAATATTGCAGCTCAAACCATCACTGATCTTTGGGGCTTCTCCACACCATAACTCTCCTGTTACATGCCTGGGGGGTGTTGCTCTGTTGTTCTCTCCTCCCCTTTCCATTTTTATTTGCTGTCTGCTGTTCTTCTAAAATCTAGGTGTTCCGATTGGCTCGTGGAGTTTTCACAAGTGGACCAATCGAAAGAGGATAAGGGTCATTTAAGCTCTCCAGTGACGACTCGGACCAGACAGACTGGAGACACTTCTGATCCACTTGTTTTCATGTGACATTTGCATGCCTGACCTGTTCTCTGGTTCACTTTAGTTTTCTCGAGTTGTACATCTATTCAAAACGTCCATGCTAAACCTGCTTAAATCTACTAAAAGGGAAGTGAAAATGAAGTACGTCACGTGAATTTCATTTTACACACACGTAATTGAATTCTCTGTTAATCCATTAGGTAAGAAGCGGGTGCTACTCTTTGTGTTTTTTTCAGTGAGTGCAGGTTAGTAAGGGGCGTATGATGCCGAAGATGTTTGTTTTCTATTTTCATATTTCTCTTTAGTTAACTAGAAGTGGGGGCGGGATTAGTTGACGGGTGTTTAATTTGTTATGTTCTTTGATTTGGCGCCATTGTTTTCCTTCTCTCTATCAGGTTTGCTTAAATTGATTTGTTTGCTTATTTTTGCATTTGTTGTACATATTTGTAAATATACTTTTTTGTGATTAAATATTATTATTTTTTTCTATCTTTATTGTAAATAAAGTGAACCACTTTTTTTTTTCACGTCCATTGTCTGTGTAGATCCATAGCAGTTAACATCTCAGGGGAATTTTTAAAATATTGGGTTGTCATAATTATGTTTAGTCCTTTTTCATCCTCCGAGCCACACGGGGCGTAACATCTCCCGAATGTGGAAAAAAGACAGAGAACATGGATTCATCAGAAAACAATACATGTTTCACATTGTCCACAGCACAAGATTTTTGCTGCTGCATCATTGAAACCAGCGTTTGGCATTGGCACTAGTGACCAAAGGTTTAGCTATAGCTGCCCTGCTTTAAATACTGACCCTGTGGAGCTTCCGACGAAACATTCTAGTAGAAACAGGAGAGGTGAGGTGCACATTTAAGATTTCCAAGATGTGTGGAAAAGAGCAGCAAGGACATACCGTAATAGAGAAAATAATACAGGTTTGAGCAACATGAGCTGAGTAAACATGACAGAATTAACATTTTGGGATGAACTATTATTTTAACCTCATTAATATGCAGGATTTATGTCTTTGGAAATACATTTATTCCAGGATATCACAATGACACACTGGTTTCTCTGTGATTTTGACTGATGATATGGTAGTTGCATGCTATACGGAGTCTGTACATGCAGAGACAAATGTGCTGCTGTCAAAAAGATGGAAAACAGAAATGTTTCTGGTGTCCCTATTCAAGAATCTATCCAAGCCTCCAATGTTCTTGCATTATGTTCACCTATGCAAATGAATTTAGCATTTTATACAGTAGGCTGAAGTGTTCCTGTTTTATATGAGAAAAGGCTTCTGTATATGTGAAAAGTCACACATGTTGATCTGTTTGTGAGTCTTCCCGTAAAAGATGCATATGTTCTTCCAAGGACAAGAAGATAAATGGCTGTTTTAAATGTGTCTGCTTATAGAAGGACATGCCTTTTAATAATCCTTGGAAGCACAATCATTTACGCGATCTGTTAGGCACAGTATCAGTCAATCACATAATATGCTTTTTGTGAGCATTTTGTCCCTCAAAACCTAAGGATTATAAACTGTAAAACAATTTCAATATAATTTTTTCTTCTTCTTCTGATTGGTCCACTGCTTTGGAACTGACATTGATGAGCTGTATTGTGTGTAAAAGTTTCGATTTGTAGCCTTAAAATGTGCCGCTCATGCACAGTGCTGCAAAAGACACAAAATGTGAGAAAAATGGTCATGCACATCCTGATATGTTGTCCTGATAAGTTCATTCGCATCTTCGACTCCTTCATGATGATATGTTCGTCAAAGTGCTAACCTACGGAGGCAGCTCTGAGCCTTTTAACGTTACATCTGGAGTGAAAGAAAGTTATGTAATAGCACCAACACTTTTCATCATGTTCATCATTCGAGATGATCTTCCACCAGTCATCAAGATCTCCTATCGAAGGCATGGCAAGCTTTTCAATCTCGCTCGCCTGAAGAGCAAGAGAAATGCAACAACACCACGTTTGACGGAATTTCAATATGCTGATGACAACAATGTTGCTGCACAGACAGAAGAACACCTGCAGCAGATCCTGGATACCTTCCATCAGGCATATTCCAGGCTCGAGCTCAGCATCAACAATAAAAACATACAGGTACTCCATCAAGCTCCTTTGAACGCCCATGGAGTCAATCTTCCATCGATTGAACAGCTTCTGATATCTCAGAAGCTACTGCAAAAGTTGATATCCACATCTTCAAGTTCATTTTATTTATATAGCACGTTTCCAACTGCCAAAAGGCCGCACAAAGTGCTTGACAGGGGAAGTACAAACAATCACTGTGGGCATAATAAACAAAACAGCAGTAGACACATGATGTAAAAGAGAACATAAAAAAATTAGGATAGATTATACAAAAACAGTTTGGTTTCAAAGCCTAAAATAAGAAAGTCATAGACCCTTTAAACAATTCTGCCTAGTTAAAAGATGCTACCACAGTTGACCACACGAAACAGTATTAAAAACGAGACTGTTTACCCCACCCCCATTAGATAAGTCTTTAGATTTAAAAATTAGCAGTGACGAAGCCATTTTTAAACGCAAATGCATGTTCTTCCCTACTTTTGCGGTGGGCCTTTGGAACTTTTAATAGAGACTGATCAGCGAAACGCAAGTTGTCTGGATGGAGTGTAGGCCACGATCAGTTGGGGTAAGTAATGGGGGTCCAGGCCATGTAAGGCTTTATACACAAAGAGAAGAATTTTTAATTCGATGGAGTGACTTCAAAATGGGAGTGACCTGCATATTTTAGACTTTTTGTTAAAAATCTAGCTGCTGTGTTTTTCACTAACTGTAAGTGAGCGATCTGAGACGTAGGCAGCTCAAAATAAAGAGCGTTACAGTAGTCTAACCAGGAAGCTATTAGGGCATGTTTGGCAATTTCTAGAGAATGGGAAGTGAGGAAGTGACTTCATTTTAGAGAGAAGGCGAAGTTGGTAAAAAAATAAGTCCAACCACATAACAAAATAATTTCAATCACGTTTGAAATTTTCTTATTATATTTTAAGTTCTCATCTATATTATGCCCAGGTTACGTAGCTGGGTTGATCTGAACTCCCCCAAGTTGCCTAACCTGGGGTGTTTACAATTCAACAAATCATTTGGCCCAATATAATAACCTCTGTTTTCCCCTCATTTAAAAAATTAAAAATTAAAAAATCACAGAAAGCCTAGCTTTTACCTCCTCCAGACACAGTGATAGGGAGTTCACAACAGAGGACTCATTTTCCTTTTTGATTGACAGATAGATTTGTGTATCGTCATAAAGATGAAAGTGCAGGCCATATTTCCTGAAAATAAAACCTAATGGGAGCATATAGAGAGAGAAGAGCGAGAGAGAGTGCTAAAATTTAGCCATGAAGACCATACATTAATGGTGCCATAGAGGAGGCAAAGTTACCAATTTTGAAAAACATTTCCTGTTACAGATGCATGATTTATACCATTTCAGCACTGTACCCCTCAGTCCAACCTAGGACTCTAGCTGAGATAATAACATGGAGTGGTCAATGGTATCAAAGGCTGCAGATAAATCCAGCACCATCTGAAATCCAACACCGTCTGAAAAGTTCCGGCTCAGCCTGTAGTAAACTTTGCAAAAGAGTCTCAAAATTTTTTTTTTCAGAAAGAGACAAAACACAAGGTATACAGGCCCGTAGTCGTCCGAACTCTTCTCTATTCATCTGAGACCTGGACACTTTGAAGTCCGTATCATCAAAAGCCAGTTGAGGTGGAGCGGTCACCTGGTGCAAATGTATGATGATCATCTCCCTAAGCAGATCTTCTACTCAGAACTGAAAGAGGGCGAACGTACTTGAGGTGCTCCAAAGAAACTTTTCAAAGATGCCCTTAGAGCAAATCTGAAGATATGTGAAATCGGCATCTGCAACTGGGAGATGACAGCGGGGAACCGACCACTGTGAAGAACCATCATCAATGAAGGTAGAGCAAAGTTCGAGTGCAAATGAATCACAGAATCCATCAAAAAAAAAAAGTGACAGCAACAACTTCGGGCATCACTCCCCCAAGGAACAACATGTACTCATTGCAACCGCAGCTTCAGAGGCAAAATCGGTCTCATCAGTCATCCACAGACTCATCAGGAAGACTGAGTATTATGAAATGAAGACTATCATCCTCGACCCGATGGATTGCCAGATGATGACGAGTCAGCATTTGAAGTAGATTAAAATCTTTCATCAATTGGATAACTATTAAATCACATTATGGATCTTTCTTCTTCGTGGTTTTAAAACTATCAAACCACACCCATTTGTGTAGGACAATTTTGAAAAACTTTTTTGATCCACTTCAAATTCATTTCAATTCATCTTTATTTGTATAGTGTTTTTAAAATGTAGATTGTGTAAAAGCAGCTTCACATTAATTATAAAAAAATGAAACAGTGTCAGTCCAGATTTCAGTGTTGAAGTTCAATTTAGTTCAGTTCAGTATGGTTTAATATTCCCTGCTGAGAGTCCAAACACTGAAGATTAATCCATCAATGCGCAGCTCTACAAGTCCCGAACCATGCAAGCCAGCGGCGACAGCGGCGAGGAAAAAACTTTGAGAGAAACCAGGCTCAGTTGGGCACGACCATTTCTCCTATGGCCAGATGTCTTATGCAGAGCTGCAGTCTAGGTGTAGGCTGGAGAACGCTGGACGTCCATCGCGGAGAAGCCACAGGTGAGGTCACCGGCTGGTGAACAGGCTGGCTCTTCAGGAACAATGCAAGGACTAGTCTGTCACTGAGGTCATACAGGGATTGGTCCCATGCTCTCCACTCCTCCATGACCACCACAGCAGCTGCTCAGGATACAGCCTGGTCCAGGATTATGGACACCTCGGGAATAATAAAAAACAGACTAACATAAGCGCAGATGCCATTCAAATTATAATGTCTTTTGGGAAGTGTTCCCGGCTCCGGTTGCCCTAAAAAATGCAGACTAACAATACTTTAGAGGATTTGGATTCCAACAGCATTTATGTTTTATGTGTAAGCTAATGCAAATAGATGTGTCTTTAATCTAGTTTTAAACTGACAGAGTGTGTCTGCTTCCTGAACTGTGCTAGGAAGGCTGTTCCAGAGTTTGAGTGCCAGATAAGAGAAAGTTCTACCGCCTACAGTTGATTTTGATATTCTGGGAATAACTAATTGTCCAGAATTAATTAAGTGTAGAGGTCGTGATGGGCTGTAATGCACCAGGAGCTCCCTCAAATACTGGGGAGCTAAGCCGTTCAGGGCTTTGTAGGTAGTCAATTTTTTTTTAAATTGATACGATATTTAATAGGAAGCCAATGCAATGATGAAGAACTGGAGTAATATGATCATATTTCTTTGTTTTAGAAAGCACTCTAGCAGCTGCATTTTGAACTAGCTGAAGTTTGTTAATTAGGCCAACAGGGCAGCCACCTACTGTAGTTATGCATTACAATAATCTAATCGAGACGTCATGAAAGCATGAATGAGCTTTTCCGCATCAGACATTGATAGCATGTGTCGAAGTTTGGCAACATTTTTAAGATGAAAAAATGCAGTTTTACAGATGCTTCAAACATTGACTACTGTATATGTTTTAAAAAGCACAAAATATACACAAAAGAATATCCTATTAGTTTACCTTCGCCAAAAACTTAAATGAACAAAAGGTGCATTTTTTATTTGACTGAATTGCTAAGCATGAGAAAACAGGAAGTTTATCAAGATATATTGAAGGCGTTTCTTCATTTGGAATACAATATCAACATTTTATATTGCTTCAGGCAATGGAAATACCAGAAATGGAAAGCAGAATATATTTCATTGCAGAATGCATGCATACATTCAGCGCACGTATCACACTGCAAAACTAATATGAACAGAATTTTAGCATGTCAATCCGAATAAACGCTCCTTTGGACATGCAGAAATGTGGTCACTAATGTGGCAGAAGCTCTCCTGAAAAAGCCCCCCAGAGCGAGGAGGATGTTTCTCCCTTTCAGGCAATGACATCTTACAAACGAGCTGAGAAAGGACTCATTACAACATGGCAAAATTTACTACGCAGCATTTTAAATTCATATTTTCACCGGTGCTGTGCGCTAGACTCCTCTAAGGAGCTTTAAACTGCAGCAAAGTACGAGCTTCATTATATCACCTCCTTCCTCCGTCTTCCTCATCAACAATGAATATAGTTATGAGAGAAGATTTACTGGCCAAAGTTGTCGAAGGAGGTGAGCGTGCTGCAAATTGGCTATGAAACATTGGGCTTCAGATGAGCACCGACAGCTTGTTGTGAATGACACAATGAAATGAATTCGCACTGCCAGCTCAAGGCGGCGACTAATTAGCCTAGCAAGGCAGCTTTTATTTCCTGGCTTTGTCACGGAGAGTTGTTTACCGCCGAGTCCCAGAAGAACGGCAACTTATATTGTCTTACGGCAGCTACTGTACGAGGGGAAAATTATGTGTGAAGATGGAAGAAACAAATAAATCTGAACTGCTACTGCTGTAGGTGAATACAAAACCCAAGTAGAATTATGGACAGGATGGAGGTTCACAAAGCCATGGTAGAGTAGACTGAGGTGATCAATGTGAGTTAAGTAAATTTCTATACACTTCTTTGATGCTTTGAGACAATTATTGTAGTATCTTCTGTTAAACTGTAAACAATCAATGAGGTGCTTAAAAAAAACAAGTAAAGTGAGGTGTTAGAATTCTACTCACAGTTCATCCATCCAAAATTAAATATTGGAATATTTCATCAGACCATGAATCACCCTAAAAATTCTAAATGAGTCTTGCCGCAGCACTATTTCAGACGTGTTACTGTAGGGAATATAAAGAGAAAATAAATCGGAGGAACAAAACACAATAAACTCAGAGGAGTTTTGGCCATTTTCATTATGGATAAAAATAAATAAAGCACAAAACCATGTACCGTAAGAATGGGTTTTTAACTACAGCGGTTCGAACTGTATTTCTGCCAAATGACTACAAAATTGGCAGTATGATGGTAAAAAACTGTACATTTCCAGTCAAAGCATCCTTCTGCAATCTTATACCAAAAATGGAAATAAAGGCAGTTATAATAGCTGAAAATATGGGAGAGCGTCGCTATTATGTGATTATATTGTATTGCAATATGGAGCAATTAAGTGTTGATGTTAAATAAAAAGTCATTCACAAATACGTGAAATGATTGACAAAAAGTATCTACACAGCAAAAAATCCAGTGTTAAATATAGTGTGATTTTTTATTTTTTTGGTGTTGTTCAGTGTTAAAACCGGAGTACATTTTAATCCACAAGTGTAAAAGAGCGTATATTTAGGAGTTTTTTTTTCAGTGTTAACCTTTTACCCCAATATGTAGTGTGTTTTCCACTAGTGATGGGAGGCCCATTTTATTTATTTTTTTAACTCGAACTGGTTCTTTCGGACAAACAGTGATCAAACCAGTATGTTTTACGAGTCTTGATGATATAAAAATTAATTCTCATCAGAAGCAGTGTACTACACAACTGAATTAGTTACAAATAACTGTAAAACATGATAAAACACGAGATTATAAAAAAATATGATATAAATTGTACCCAGCTTAAATATAAAATGAAGTTACAAAGGCCCAAATACTGAGACACACAAACTAAACAACCGACATGTGACCACATTGTAAAACCCCCAAATTCCACACACCAGTCCCCAATCTTATCAGTATCTGCCTTTGGAGTCTGTATGAACCTTGTTGGTGAAAAAGACATGCTTTGCCATATACGTAAACAAATGCATACGATGATTTGCCTTCCCACTAAGTTTCAACAACAGTATATATATGTATTAAAGCACCGTCCCATAGATACTGTAGAACGAACCAAAGTATAGCTTCTAAAAAAAATGCTTTTTGAACACTAACTTGTTCTTTTTTTAAAGACAACGCATTCATTTGAAAATACATCGTATGGCATAACATATACTGTGAAACTTGATGTCCTTCTTGAAAATAACAAGTAACAATAAGTAATGCAACCAACATATCAGTGGTTGTACCTGTCATTTTACAATTTTTTGTGCAGAACTCACAATATAGGCTCATAATACAGTCGTTGAATAACTCTTGCATCCCATTGTGTTTCAGCATGATTACATATTCATTGTATATGACTCCCTAAACTGTTTTTATAACCACAAAATATCCCAAATACATCATAAAGCATTCTTAGAAAATCCCTGTTGCACAATCACAAAGTACATATACAATCAACTGCATCACATTTGGCGTTTACATTGACAATTTCACACAGCCACCCAATAACTATAAAAAAACCTAGAAAGTTTTCCAAAAACTACAATGAAACATGCTGACCACACTGGGCACAGCAAACAGTCATCTTTTGAGTCTTTTCTTCATATTTTTATACACTGTAAAACCCGATAAGTTAACTCAAACCGTTTGAGGAAACTGATTGTGGCAAACAAAGTTTTGAAACCAAATGGTTTGAGAACTTTAAACTTATATATATGTTGAACCATATACACTTTAACTATTTGAGTTTATATTGTCAAACATTTCTTGAGGGAGAAATGCACAGGGTTTTCCGTTCAGATGCCTGAATAACTTGCTATTTTTTCTATTTATCAGATACAGATCTTTTTCATGAAGGTAATAGTTTTTAACCAGTGATATCAATAAAGCACCCTCGTTTTTAAGTTTTAAGTGTTGTTGTGTGCTATAGACAAAAACTAGAATAAATAAACACATTTAACTTAAAGGTGCAGTAGGTGATTGTCTTCTGAAACATTTTTTGCTGTGCTGGTTAATCTCTTCACAGTTCAATAGTGATGATTAAAGTAAATGATCTGAATGTATTTATATGTATTTTTAGATTCTGCGTAAGGCATAAGACTAAAAAATGTTTGTTCAATTAAACATTGTCGGACAGACAAATAACTCAATTACGACAGGTATCTCAAACTGTCTGTCAACGAATTTAAAGTAGAATTTCTGCGCAGCCTCTTTAAGCAGACAGATACGTCATGCACCCGCACGTTCTTGAGAAGTACGAATCTACAGCTGACACAGATGTCAGGCAAACTCTGCATCAACCTGAACTTCTTTCTGAAAGACCAATGTAGCCTTGTGTCCATGAAAAGAAAGATTGTTTTTGAAAGGGCTTCTGCCAAAAATGCAGAATCAAAATTCAAAATCCTGAGTCAGTATCGAAATTACTTTTGCACGCTGGAGAGAAATGTCGTTATGCAGTTCCAAACCACCATCTGAAGGGTGACACCATGGCTGAAGTATTACTTTTAGACAGATATGTTTTAAAACTATTTTAGCCATGCAAAGCTAATGCAGATTGTGTTCTTGTTTATGAATAGGTTTATATGCATGAAAGCGTTGTTCAGCCACTGAAAACGTCCAGCAAAGGATTGGCTATTTTCAGGTTCATGGAGTACAGCGTCGATAATATAGTCGGATAAATAGACCTAAGCATTAGTTTAGTTGTTCAAGTGTAAAAGAAGATGAAACAAGCGATGTACGAGGATCAGCGAACACAATTGAAAATGAAAAGTCACTCGTTGTCTTGGTGACGTCAGCAAAATGTAAACAGATGACAGGATATTTCTGTTTTTACCACTGCTTTTTTCTGATCTGATTTTGATTTAGTTGAATAACAAAACATAAGTAAATAGTGCTCTTCCACCTTACCTGCTTTACTGAAGTAAATTTTGATTTACATTCACACATTCGTTCATTTTTGAACAGTGACAGCCTGTGACAGGCTCCCACTTTAACACTACTTTGATTATTGGGTCTGAAATAGCATGTACTGTAGGAATGACTTCAAAACAACATTAGCATTGTTTCATTGACTGTGAACAATGTTGTATTTTATAATGACCGATTATATGATTTCACTATTTAGAATTTGCAAACAATACTTTTCTGAAATTATATTATTTAGGAGAAAGACCGAATGTGCGAATATAAAACCAACTTTACCCCAATGCCAGTTTTGGGGAAATTGGGAAATTTAATTCCAGCACCCGCTGACCAGTCAATAATGACAACGTGCATGTCTCCATAGAGTTTAACTGGTGCAATACATGATCTAGTGTTATATCTATTCTGTGCGCGCTCATGACTTAAGGTGGCGTGAGTTTGGACGGCAGGGGAAGGATGAAAAAATTCTAAGCTATTATGCAGATCACCTACTGCACCTTTAAAGCATTAAGTTAACACAAAAAATATAATTAATTAATTTCTCACTCTTTCTGTTTGAGTTCTGCTTAATATTATCAGTTTATGAGTTACCATAACTCTTTTTCATTAAGTCAAAGTAACTTTTTAAAAAATTATGAGTTAAACTAACTTATTTCGTTTAGTGATTTTTCACTGTTAGGCTTAACAGTGTAGCGTCTAAACAAAAATAAATCACCCGTTTAAAGTTTCATTCAGTGCAGGCTAAGAAAAGTCATTTACTGCCTATTTTGATTTTATTTTATTTGATTTAGTTTATTTTCGAACAAAAATATATCATACATAAAATATCTTTAACCAAAAAATACATTTCAACATGGTCGAAAATGGAGCAGGATGAAGCACAAGCTTACTATTTTCCTACCCCATTACCACACACAAGATTCAACTATTACTTAAACTTATTTCTTTCAATTAAATATTTCTTTCAATTAAACTTATTTATTTTAATTAAGTTTGCGGATATATTATTGATGTAATAGTCTAGAGCTCAAAAATAAGATGACATCATTTATTCTATGTATTTGCATTAAAATATATATCTTTGTTTGAGAAAAAATTGTATTTGTACCGCAATCTCATCATTCATTCATTCATTCATTCATTTTCCTTTCGGCTTTGTCCCTTTATTAATCCGGGGTCGCCACAGCGGAATGAACCGCCAACTTATCCAGCATTTGTTTTACGCAGCGGATGCCCTTACAGCCACAACCCATCTCTGGGAAAGCAATCTCATCATCTAAGTATAATAATTACTTATTGTATAAGTAATTTACTTCAGTTTTTCTTTTCTTTTCTTTTCTTTTCTTTCTTTCTTTTTTATTTTGAGTGAAAGTTAGAAAATAAGGGAAGTGCAACCAATGAATTGAAACACAGTATTCATATTCAGGAAAAAAAGTGGATGAATTGACTTATTATCACTTGATCACACTTAATTACACACTCATCAGATTGCAATATTATGATAGAGAGATCGAGCAAGTGTGATGAATTATCAACCTGACCGCATAGAACAAAGACACTCAGTTTGTCACTGTAAAACACACTTTAGACTTGTTCAGCCTATGCTTATATCATCTCCACAGCTGCAGTTCATAAATCATAAAGCACTGTCAGAAGGAACAGAGTTTTCTGATGAACTGCCTGATGCTTTGGAGTTTGAAGGAGTTTACACAATGGGCCAGACTAAACATGTTGTGATTTGCGTTAATGATTGAGTGTATTATGACATTATAAGACATTGAGGTTGCAGGAAAATACCCATATAATTCCTTTTCGTGATTTGAGAGTGACACCAATTGGTATGAGATTAGTTATGGGCAGGACCAGACTGATACACCTCAGACAATTTGGGTTTATTCTAAACCTTCACTGTATATTAGAGCATTAGTGTTCTATATTTAATTCAGCCTGAACTGTTTAAAAGGATAGTTCACCCAGGCATGAAAATGTTGCCATCATTTACTCATTAACAACTTGTTTAATAGTAAAGTTGTATGTTTTAATATACAAACAAAAACAAATGATGATCTACACTGCAACTAATGCTTTTTGGTTGGTATTTTTGGACTTGTTTCTAGTCCAAATATCTACAAATTCTTAAATCAAGAAGCGTTTTCTAGACATGCAAAATAATCTACCAATGAGGTAAGCACAATAATCTTGTTTTCACTTTGAAATAACATTATTTGGCTTACCCCATTGGCAGATTATTTTGCTCGTTATATTTTGAGGAAAAACTCATATATGTTTTTATATTATTTTTGAAAATAAGACTTCATGTCTTCAAAATATTCTTCATGTCTAGAAAAAGGATTTTTGCACTGTATCACATTTAACATATTGGGATGGTAATTTAATTAATTAATTATTTGATTTTACAGACAGCACACTGCAAAAATGTTCTTCTTGCCGAGTGACTGGGATGCTGACAAGGAACTGCAAATCCAAAGACAGGTTTATTACACAGAGATGGTCAGGCAAGCGACAGTCAACACAGCAGCAAACAGATTTATACAGGGAATCCAGAGTCGTGGTCAAATAACAGGTGAGTGGTCAGTCCCAGTGACAAAAAACACAAATAATAAACAAACAAAGCAAAGATCAGTGCACAGCAAAACAAGGCAAGGAAAGTGCGTCATAATGTCACAATACAGATAAACAAGACTCAACACATACTGTGTGTGTGCATTGTATAAATAGTCCCAGCCATGAGTGTGTGTAATCTACCGAATAAGAAACAGGTGCGTGTGAGCGGTACATGAATGGAACTTGTAGTCCATATACCGGCAGATTTGTAGTACAGTATTTTGGCATCTGTGTGTTTTCCAGTGATCTACATGGATTAGATTGCTGGTGATTGTGACACTTCTTATTTTGAATGCTCTTCTTAATTTCTTACTTCTAACTACGTGTTTGTCTTGTTTTAATCTAAAATTAAGTCATAAATCAAGAATAATTTTCTAGACAAGTAAAACTAATGTTTTTTTTCTTCAGAAATAACAAATCTAAATTAAGTAGGGTTTATAATCTGCCAGTGGGCTACTGTATTATAATAATAATAATGTAAATAAAGTAATCTTGTTTTTGGTTTAAAGTAAGTATCCCAGCTGGCATACAGCATCGTTAGATATTAATATTAGGTTAGATTTAGGTTGTGATGTCAGGTGACCAATATTCAAAGTCTAGCCAGCATCTGAGGACAACGTTATTATGATGTCTAATAACAACGTCAAATGGCGTTGCTATTTGGTTAATTCAAGGTTAGAAAGTGACCAAAATCTAACGTCAAGCCAACATCTTAAACCAATGTCATTCATTCATTTTCTTTTCGGCTTAGTACCTTTATTAATCCGGGGTCGCCACAGCGGAATGAACCGCCGACTTATCCAGCATTTTGTTTTACGCAGCGGATGCCCTTCCAGCCACAACCCATCTCTGGGAAACACATCCATACATTCTCATTCACACACATACACTATGGACAATTTAGCTTACCCAATTCACCTGTACCACATGTCTTTGGACTGTGGGGGAAACCGGAGCACCCGGAGGAAACCCACGCAACCACGGTGAGAACATGCAAACTCCACACAGAAATGCCAACTGGCCCAGCCGGGGATCGAACCAGCGACCTTCTTGCTGTGAGGCGAACGTGCTAACCACTAGGCCACCGTGGCGCCTAAACCAATGTCATATTGTCGACAAATACTGACATTTATTCATCAGGTATGGCAACCAAAATCCAACGTGTGATAGATGTCATAGTATTAACGTCCACACAACATCAAACTGTAACATCATTAGAGGTTGATATTTGGTTTATTTTAGGTTGGACGTTAAACATTGAAGTTGGTCTGATGTTGGCTTCTGACGTGAACCTGATTTTAATTTCCAAACGAAATGCAACGTCAACATGACAAAGGAGCACAATGTCAATTTATTTAGGGTATTTTGCTTAACTATTTGCATATTGTTTTGCTTGTTTTACAGCAAAACTCAATTAAATTTTCATTTTGTTTTCATTTCGAAAAACAAAACACAACTTTTTACCTGTCTAGAAAATGATTATTTAATATTTTTTAGATATTTGAACTAAAAGCAAGACAAAAACTCTAAGTAATAAATGCAAGAAGTGAGAAATTGTCTTTTTATTCATTTTTATTTTTATTTTTTGCAGCACAAAGCATTTGAATGCAACCAGCTGACAATCACAACATCATAAGCAAAGAATTTCATGTGAAGCTACATTAGCATTGACTAGCAATCCATCTTTACTGTGGTGGATTACTCAAATGTAACAAAATGCACACTTGTTCTTCAAAGGCATGACATCCTCACAGAAACCTGATGCATAATGGGAGGGGGGGTGCAAGATATATTAGTTATGGTAATGACCTGTGCTCAAGCAGAACAGCGCCTGAGGGAAGAAAGGTCGATCAAAGCAGTGTTTTTCTCTCTGGACTCTCTGTGATTCTCCCCCTCATCTCTCTCTTCCTCAGCAGGAAGACCCTTCAGCCAAGAAGCATCTGCCACAAAAGGTACTGCTGCTGTAGGTAATCCATTGTGCACACAATGCTGAAGTCATTTCTGCTGAAAGTATTGGTGAGAGATCTGTATCAAAAGAGCACATAGCGGTGCGATGGATTCTGGTTTTCTTTTTTGGGTGATGGAAATAAGATAATGGCTGGAGGGGCTCCGATTTTTGACCGTATGCACTGGTTTTCTGGTAGTTTTTGAACATTCTGACTGACTCAACATACTGTATGCTTGTTTGGTGAGGGTAACAGCGCAGAAAGGATTTCACCAAAATGTATGCTGTCCAGTGCCAATAAAGTGAAATTACTCTAAAGTGCTTTTTAATCTATATGTTTATCCAAGCACAACTTGGGATTTACCAGGAAAAAGAACCATGGACAAAATCATATATCAGACAAAAACCAGACATTGACATTAGATCATCTTGCATTATCCTGTGCAGAGCAACTACCTTCCTGTCATCCATACAGCATTCGTTTACATAATTAATTTTGTTATTACAATGCCTGTTTTTCTTTTCTGTAGGGTTACGATTCTTGTAATATGAACTATATTAAATATAATATTAAGAATAATTGTAATATTAATGCCATTAAAATATATTATTAATTAGCCTACTCGTCTCTTCATACAGTTTATTAAGTTAAACTAGATAGTAAAGTTTGAGGACAAACTTTATGGTGGCTTGAAAAGCCTGTTTTAAGTAGTTTATTTAGTTAAAAAAGTATCAACTTGGTTGAAATAATGTTTAAGATCGCTGCAGTCACCAATGTAACCACTTTAAAGACTAAAGCAAGCCAGTAAAAAGCTTTAAAAATGATCCCTGTGTCTGAGGTTGAGAATAGCATGATTCTAGCATGAGTAAGCATGTGGTTACTATAATTCTAGCATGAATTAACATGATTCTAGCATGGATTAGCATGTTATTAGCATGATTCTGGCATAAGTTAAGATGTTGTTAACATGTTTCTAGCATGAGTTAGCATGTTACTAGCTTGATTCTACCATGAACTAGCATGCT
>CAIGQQ010001431.1:2996722-3007900 GCA_903798035.1 Danio albolineatus | reverse complement strand
TCTAATCACTGATTTATTTTATCTTTGTCATGATGACAGTAAATAATATAATCGCCGTAATGTTGGTGCTTGGTATTTGGACGCACGTCTCAACAGAAATGAATGAGGATGATTGGCGTATTGTATGCACACAAACTGGATTTTGGCATATGCATTGCACTCAAAGGGAAATTGTAAAGTCGTGCTATTTGTAGCAGATTGATGAGTTCTGATTGGGTTATCGCTGTCACCTCACAGCAAGAAGGTCACTGGTTCAAGTCCCAGGTGGGCCAGTTGGCATTTCTGTTTGGAGTTTGCATATTCTCCCTGTGTAGGTGTAGGTTTCCTCCGGGAGCTTTGTTTCCCCCTCCAGTCCAAAGACGTGCTATATACTGTAGTAGGTGAATTGGGTAAACAAAATTGGTCAAAGTGTATGTGTGTGTGAATGTGAAAGTCTATAGGTGTTTCCCAGTACTGAGTTGCGGTTAAAAGCACATCCGCTGTGTAAAACATATGCTGGAATAGTTGGTGGTTCATTCTGCTGTGGTGACCCCTGATAAATAAGGAACTAAGCTGAAGAAAAATGAATGAAATGAAGATGTAAATCCTTTGAAAATCAATCTGTTACAATGATCAACTGAAAAGAAAAGTAAAAAAGAAAAGAAAGCCACTATTTTTACCTCAAGTCTTTCCGTTGGCCTTTCAAATAAAATCATGCCTACTGCTTCACATTTGTCATACAGAAATAGATGTCAAAACCTTCGAATGGCTCATAGCCACAACATCAGACCACAGCAGAGATATCCGGCCCTGCATCAGTAACCGTATTAAAGTTTCCGCGGGATCAGAGATAGTGCCTCTGTCATGAATGTCCTGTGGTCATGGATTTCCGGAATAATCTCACACATACCATGCAGAGCATGTCCATCCTGATGAAACGGACTGACAGTTATCTGCCTTTATCTACCTGAATTTTCGCAGGCAGGAAAGAAATAGCTGTCAGTTCGGTGTCGCTTTCCAATGCAGTACTCTATATGGAAATATGCGAAGAGCAAAATACATTCATACATTAATTGTCTTTTCGGCTTAGTCTCTTTATTAATCTGTGGGTCGCCACAGCAGAATGAACCTCCTACTTATTCAGCATGTGTTTTATACAGCGCATGCCCTTCCAGCTGCAACCCATCACAGGGAAACACCCATTCACTCTTACACTCACACAAATACACATACCTGTACACCACGGACAATTTAGCTTACCCAATTCACCTATAGTGCATGTCTTTGGGCTGTGGGGGAAACCAGAGCACAGAAATGCCAACTGAACCAGCCGGGGCTCGAACCAGCGACCATCTTGCTGTGAGGCCACAGCTCTACCCACCATGCCGCCCCAGCCAAAATACAAATATACAACAATTATGAAGAACAAAATAACGAATTAGGCTGGACAGTTGGGACCACCATCTAATTCAATATATTCTAATACAGTGGTTCTCAACTGGTTTGGCCATGGGACCCACATTTTTACATGGTCATCAAGCCGCGACCCAAATTTTTAGGAACTATATTTTAATTTTAGGAATTATAATGAATTAATTTGTATTTATTTGTTAACATACACAAGTAGTGACAGATAAATCATAAGAAAATCACCAAGACTTACAAATAATTTTTTTTTTATTGATTTCATTGGACAAAATGTATAAAATTATACAAATATTACAAAGTACAATTGCGAATTTAAAAAAAAAGTCCGGTATACGCATTTCAAAATAAAAGTCCGGTATGAGCATTTCAAAATAAAAGTCCGGTATAAGCAAAATAAGTTTAAAACATTATGTTTTACACACACTCCGCGACCCACTAAAAATGTTCCCGCGACCCACCAGTTGAGAAACACTGTTCTAATAATATATTACTAATAATAATAACTAATGAAGCAATTTAGCAAGCTATGTCTTCTTCTTGTTTTATTGCGTTTGCTTATCAAAAAATTTTGCTGAATTTTTTTGCAAAAATAGAATACCTCTGCTGTATGTACAGTATATAATGTAAGTTGCTTTCACACAATCAGCCTGCGCTCAAGTGTTTCACAGACTGGCTTTGAGTGTTTCAATTTGATGGACAGCTTGCGCACAGTGAACATTGAAACAACTACTAATGATTCACCTATGTATATACTGCATATCCATCATGCCTATAGACTAAACACAAACGTGCATAGAGTCACCATTTTTTGGTAGTCACCAATTTCTGTTGTATACACAGAGATGATAATGGTATCATATAAACCTTGCCCCTTTAAAGCTATTTTAAAGACTCTTTTACTTTAAAGAGTGTATTTTAAAGGCTTGGTTATATTTATGGGGTGCAAAGAAATGTGCTCATGCTTCACTTGTGGAAAATCACGTTATTATTATTATTTTTTTATTAGGGCTGTCAATTGATTAAAAAAATAACTAATTAATAACACTTTTGTCTGTGATTAATCACGAAAAGTCGTATTTATTACAGAAATAAAAACACAGGCATGTAAGCGCCATTTGAATTTTAAAACAATCAATGCCAATTACAAACAAAAATTATTTCCATGTTGGATTCTAAGTGAACTACAAAAAAATCCTAAATACAGGCACTGCAAATATGGAAATTGGAGGAAAAAAATAACAATAATAAAGTATTGAATACAAACAATTAGTCCTCCTTAACATTTAGCCAGTTGCTATAAGACAGTACTGTCTGTTGACATTATCAGGTGACAACACACGCGCACACACACAGAGACAGAGGCACACACTCCCTTCAAATCACCACCACGCACCATTTTTTAAAGTATGGCTGTATTTCTCAAGCAAGGATTCTGATACAGCAACGCGAAGCAGGCGCTTTAGAAAAGTTGCGTGGGGGAAACACGTCAAACTTAATGAAACATTTGAGGGTGCTTGGAATCAACTTAAGAGAGGAATGGGCTGTCTTTGACAGCTTGCGACATCATCTGGCACATCACTGAGTACATTTACATGGATCCACATTATCCATATTATCGCCCGGTCGCCTCTATGGACGCGCCGGCCCTGAACACACGTGTTACTTTCTCCGCGATGCCCGGCGGCAGAGTAACAGCTCGTTAACTCACAGGCTCGTGCAAATGATGAGACGGACAAAAGTACTCGATGCATGCCCTTCTTTTACTTCTTTTAGTGCTTTCAGCTTCACAGTCCAAAACAGCTTCCGGGTGGAATTACAGGAGTAAACTTAACACAAAACCGGATCAAACTTTCTCCTTCTACTTCACCGCGCTCACATTTAACCGCATGCGTGGCGAACTACACACCCACAATGCCCTGCACCATAAAAGCCACAACAGGAAATAAAAAAACTGCCACTGCGGTAAATGCGTTAATTTTTTTAACATTTCAAATGAATCGGCGTGCGTTAACGCGCTAATTTTGACAGCCCTATTTTTTATACAAATCTTACTTTTGATTAAATATCTATTCAGCTAACATGAAAACGACTAACATATTTCCTAGTTCCTCTGAAAGGGATTGGTCAGCTAACATAATGGCAGCATCACGCCTGTACTAGCACACGCTTTGCCTCTGTTGTGTACTGTAAATACTGTCAGTCAGTGAAACTCTAAATGACTTTTCTCAAGTGCTAGCTATATATTTTTTTTTTAATGGACACAGAAGAAGCTCTGTGGAAATAGCAGCATTTGGACAGCATTTTCACAGAGTGCGCGCGTAACCTGAGGGGCTTATGACATCATTAACCCGGATGTATTTGTTTTGTAGTCCCCAAACTTTGTTCACTGTAGGCTTTGCTAAGCTAACTCTGTAAAAGCTAATGTTTCCCTTTGCATTGAACTTTGAGCGTCTTACATTCAGAGATGTTGTTTACAGTATGTTCACACAGCTACATTACACATCAACTAAAGTTTAAAATATGATATCTTAGTGGACCACCCCTTTAACAGGTAACATTTTCAGACATCCACTTTCATCCAAACGGCCTGCCTAAAAAGGCACGTTTACCCTTTTTAGTTGAAAATGATATCATGTAAACTCCCTCTTGTAAACTATCCTGTTCTCCATTCTCCTGTTTTGAAGAGCAACTCAACCTCTCGGCTATGTAGGATATTATGAGTTGCTGCAATTTGATTGGCTCATTAGAAATTTGCATCCACAAGCAGGTTGAGAGGTGCCCTTTATAAAGCTGACACTGAGTGAACCAACCAATATCAAGTGAAAAGGGAAAAGAAAGAGAGAGAAGAATCAGTTCTGAAAGTGAATTGCCTCAGTGCATCTGCCTCATTAACCTCATCATTATTAAGACACGCCGGGGAATAATAAAGCAAGAATTCAATATTGAACTTCTGTAAAAATGACTATTTTCATTATTCACAGCCTTCCATCTTCTGCTTTTACTGTCCTAAAAGCTGAGCAGCCAGCTTGTAAACAGCAATCAAATTGTGTTATGTTCTAATTTCAAGACATTTGATGTGGAAATGGGCTATAAACTACAAAATGGAGTGAATATGGAAATTACAGTCCTGATTTAGAACTTTTAATGGCTTCTTGTCATTCAGGTGAATGTAAATATACAAACTGCCGATTGGTGGTTCTGTAGCTGCTGTTGTGAAAGACATCATACTAAGTATTTTAACAGTTGAGTTTGGATGTTTTAGGTGCATTGAAGCATTCAGTCAATGCAGTCATCATGTGGGTCATCACTGAGACATTTCTGCCATATCATCCACACATCTCAAAACAATGAACATAATGATTAATGCAATAGATCTGCGATTTTCTTTCTTTGTAAAAATCAAGATGCTTTATGTTTCATTTAATGTAATAATTTTCACATACAAAAATAAGTTTTGAAAATATCTTTATCATGATTGGATATTTTGACAATGTTCTCATTCCTTAATGAAACTTTCAATACACAATACATTCCGATACAATACATTTATTTATTTGTTTGTTTGTTTGTTTGTTTGTTTGTTTGTTTGTTATATTTGTATTTATGGTCAGTCTTTGTCTCAGTCTCAGAATAAAGCTTGTGACACACCAAGCAGATGGCTGTGTCTGTGGGTTTTTTAAGAGTATTTGGGCTTTGGTTTTTGATGTGTTCAACATATTCTAATAGGACACATCAGCTGTTTTTGACTAATATTCAGTCAAATATATGTCCAGTGACTAATATTTTTAGTGACTAATATACTGTATGTCAAATCAGCGGACAAGCTTGTCTGCAAGAAAGAGAACACTGTACACACTAGTTAGCTGCGAAATTAAAGATATGATTGAAATACTTAATAAAATAAAATAAAATTAAATTAAAGACTTAAATTTTACACACACTAAAAAACATTCAGTAAAAATTGTGTCATTCACTAAAAATTGTGTACGTTTTTCATATTTCTATGCACATTTGAACTTCTTACTAAAGCTTTCCACCTAGAAGTAACCTCTCTTTCTGATTCTAATTGACACCACAAGAATACAGAGTTTGTTCTTAAAATTTAGAGTACATCAAATTTAGAATACTTTTTGTCGTATGAAATTAAATAGTGAGAAAGTTTTGATCTGTCATGATTTACAATTTTGTGCGTACAGTACGCATGTTTCATAAATAAGACCCAATGTTTTGCTCTATTTCAGAAAAAAATCACATAGATTGATGTGAATGTCTGTGAATATACTGGCAGTAGCAAGTCTTGGTATTCGCTTGGCACCAATAATCAGAACTGCAGCAGCAGCGTAGCAGATTTACACCACCAAGACCAAAAACATTGTCATACACATATTCATTACCATACTAAATCTCTCTGGGAGTTGTTGTGACAGAAATATTAACATATTTCTTGCAAACGTTTTATCAGCTCTGTAGATTTTTTATTTATTTTTCATTTTATTAATTGCAAATTGCAATGTCCCGGAGCAGATTGGGGTAACGGATCTAGCATGTTACCAGAGAATGGAGAGGTGTCGCGCACGAAAGTAAAGAGTGGGGCGGGGAGTTGTGGAAGAAAGTGAAAGTGAACAGTGGATAGGGAGGAGGGCAGTTGAGGAGAGGGATTGGTAAAATGAGGTTCCGCATCAGATTTCAGAGGTGCCGGCTTCGGATCCGGTGTGTTCTGCTACAAAGTGCATTTCCCAAACAATGACATAACTCGCGGCTGAACTATCACACTCTGATGCATCGTTTGGGAAAAGAACGATGTAGTGACGAGTGTTTCCCAAAACCCGTGGTTTCTCTGTTGCAGATCCATTGTTTGAACCATGTTAGTTATAACGTAAAATGCCCATAATGATGCTCTAAACGGGGTGGAGTAACTACTTCTTTAGAAAAAAAAAAACCCCTAAATTCTTTTTGCAAGTTATATTGTTTTACACGCACCCGCATAAAAAAAAATCCAATGTTAGTTTTGGTAAAAACATGCACTCACTTTCTATATTAACTGAAATAAATGTAAATGGCACATACAGGGCCTGTGTTTGCTTTGCAAATATTATTGAGAACATTACATATTCTATTCTAAAACATAAAATCACTCACAAACACATATTCTAATATCATATATAAATCATATAAATAAATAAAGTAAATAAATAAATGAGGCTATTTATTAAGAAATTACATTTTATATTTATTATTTATTAGGAAATGACTCTTATTATTATTATTACTATTATTATTATTATTATTATTATTATTATTATTATTATGTAGGATGTCGTTTATTTATTTTTTAGTTTTTTGAAGTCTACTTTTATTATTTGGCACATGCAAACCACTGCAGAAATGTTCTAACCAAAAGGCCCACATCATATACAGTAGGCTACATTTCTTAATAAATAACCTACTATAAGTTAAAAGCTTAAATGTATGATATGTTTTTTTTGTTTTTACAAGCTTTGGAACAATGACTGTAAAAAATATACTAGCTTTGGAGACATAACATAAATTCCTAAACAGTAAAAATACTTTGAAAGCAAATTACACTTTAAAGTGATGATGTTAATGCCTTAAAAAAATCATTCCAAGTTTAAATGTTAGAATATTCTAAACGAATAAGGCATAGATGGGATAATGGGGAGTAGAACACAGCCAGGAACTATGTTTCTAACTACAGCTCCGCAAGTGCACAAGTTTGCGACATAGCTTACAAATGTTTGTTGAAACGACGGATTTGGGAAATCAATGAACTATGTTTGTGACGACGGAACGTATGACCTTAGTTGGCTAACGATAGTTTTCGGAAACAAACCCCTGATCTCATGAGGAAACATAACTGTTTTACATTTTGTCAGTTTAGTGGCTTATTCGTATGAATTCATACGAGTTCAGTGGTTCGATATTGTACGATTTTTAAAAGGAGGCACCCAACCCCACCCCTTAACCCAACCGTCATTGTGGGATTAGCGAATTGTACTAAATTGAATGAATGAGATTTGCAACTTTATACGAATTAGTCATGATGTCAAAAAGTTACAAATGTCCGAGAGACAGCGATGGGTTTAACTACTTCAGTGAAACGTAACACCATAACACTTTATACAATAAGAAATAACACTTTTTTTCACTTCTAAACTACTTCGATACTGCTTCAGCATTAATGTCATTAATATGAAATAAACAATAACAATGTAAATTTGTTAGATTAAACCACTATTATTTCAGGACTGATCTTCAAACATATATATTTCAAAACTGGATTAAAACATCTGTCCAAAGTTGTTTTTAGAAATCTAGCATAAAAGACATTGTTTCAGCAATCTAGTTAAATTCGTCAAGTGTTTAGCTGTCTATTTACCACAACTTTTAAATCATCATTACCACAGAAAATTGCTGCTCTGCTGCATAGTAAATCTGCTAGACAGTGCAGCTTGATGATAATTGTCTGTCTGTATGATATATTTCATTGTAACATGCGGTGCTAAGTGCTGAACCTCTTTTAGTGCTTTTGAGCATTGTTGCATCTGTAATTATCCATACAGACAAAACCGCTTCACGCTTCTGCTTTAAAGTGGCCAATATACTTTCCCTATTCTCTATGTGCAATTTGCATAAAAGGTATCATGGTGAAGTATTCTTCTTAAAGTGCTTTTCGCATCGCTAGGACAGAACGACAATGAAAGAGGGGTGTTCATTCAAAAACAGCCTTTTGAGGCAGTATGTAATGACTAGCAAAAAAGTAAAGAGTGGATTAAAACGATGGACGCAGCGGCAGAGACTTCACTTAATTCACTTTGAAAATGGAGATGGAGATTTAGACATGACAAATTGGATTGTTCTGCAAAAGTATGTGAAAGCCATGAGCAAGCTGAGAATAACCTATTCAAGCAGCTAGCTAGCATAGCGCTGTTCGTTTCTGCTAGCTCAATCACATCCTGTGGGCAAAAAGTTTGCATGTAAGTGTATGTCTTCATAACCTTACATATATTGTAAACTTATTTCTAAAAAGTAGGGATGGGCGATACCAATGTTTGTGTTTCCGATCCGATACCAAGTATTTCAAGACAAGTATCGTCGATATCGATACCGATACCAATACTTTATTTAAATATTTTATTGTGATTAATATAATTATTATAACATTATAATTATTATTATTATCATCACTATTATTATTATTATTCAATTAAACACAAAACACATGATTCCTTTTTACATTTATTTAAATAACAGAACTATAATCGCATGGCACCATATATAGCGAAAAATATTACACTGCAGAAACCTTGTTTAAATAAAAAAGTACATCTCACCCCCACGTCTTACTATAGTGTGTACCTAAACTTTGTATTTTAATTGATAAACAAGTTTATTTAAAACTATTTAAACTAAACTACTTAGTCCTTACTTGAGTGGTCTACATCAAATAATGATTCCCCCTTAGTATATTATATTTACAGTGTGTGCATCTGTGTGTTCATATGAACATATATCAAGTCAAACTTCATATAAACTGGCTGACTGTATTGAACTCGACTCCACTTTTTGTAAAATAATTCCCACTGGGTTAGCTGGACAATGACTGGTTTCCTTAAAGGTTTCTGGCAAAGTTTTACAACCTGCGCTGGGTGTGTGTGGTGTCTGTACTAATGCTGACCCATTAGCGGAGATACAGCGGAAGGATATTATAGTTCTCATTCGTGTTCCTATTTAAGTAAATATTTATATAATATGTGGCGTTATAATTATTGAGATATTTTACTCGGTAAGAAACCCCCCAGAAAAGATCGATACTTTTATTTAAGGATCGATCCTTTTGATACATTCCCAGTATCGAAAATATCGATACTTCAGGATCGATCCGCCCATCCCTACTAAAAAGCTTCTTCTAGCTAAATCAGTCACAACACGTACTGCTCAACACATTTACATTCTTTTAAATATATTGCAGTTAGACATATATTGAAATGTGAAAAACACAACTCACTACTCATGGCTCTGTTTGATGACTGAAATCAATTACTACATTATTTGCCACCTAGGCCTATATTCTGCCAAAACTCCATACTACCAAAACAAAATTAATAGCACTTCAGATACTCACAAACTCTTCAGAACTCTCTCTGCATACCTTCCACTGTCTTCCAGAAAAAATCAGACTGAGTTGACTGAAAAGCCAGTCTGAGATGTTTCACGCTTTGTGACATGGCACGTCATTCTGCTTGAAGTAGGCATCGGAAGATGGGTACACTGTGGTTATAAAGGGATGGACATGGTCAGCAACAGTACTCAGGTAGAATGTGGCATTGACATGGTGGTCAATTGGTACGAATGACCCCAAAGTGTGCAAAGAAAATATCCCCTACACCATTACACCACCACCACCAGCCTGAACTGTTGATACAAGGCAAAATGGATCCATGCTTTCATGTTGACCAGGCAGTGTTTTTCCAACCTTCCATTGTACAATTTTGGGGAGCCTGTGCGAATTGTAGCCTTAGTTTCCTGTACTTAGCTGACAGGAGTGGCACTGGGTGTGGTTTTCTGTTGCTGTAGCCCACCTGCATCAAATGCAGCAAACCTATTGGAAACACTAAAAATGTCCAAGAAGATGTCCAAAATCTTTAAACACAATGAACCAGAGACTTTTTACAGACTGCATGTCACTGAAAATGATGGATGTTGACTGTATGATGACTGAAGTCACCAAACAGCCTTAAACAATCACTAAATGGAACGAATGAAGAATGGAAGGAAGGGCCAAATAAAAGGAAGGACCGAACAAGGAATGGAAGGAAGGATCAAAGAACCAAATAAATGAAGGAAGGATTCAAGGAAGGACTGAACAAACTAAGAAAGGAAAGAAGTGTTGTGACTTAAATTGATATAGGACAGCAAGAGCGATTTAATTAATGCTTCATTTATTGTTTAATTGTCATAATGTGAATTTATTTACCTTTTCCTTTATATAGGCTGTTTCACTTTAAGAAAGGTTTTCCTATGATGCTTAGCGCTACTGAAAGCGCGCCTGTAACCATAGGCAACTGACTCAGTGTGAGAGTGTGTGTTCGGAGTTCGCTCCTGTTTCAGTATACAGCAACCAACTTCAGTAAACAGTTCATTTTCGTTTTAAAACAAGGTTTCCAGTCGTCATTATTGCTGCTAAAAGGAAAAGACAGAATAAGAAGGAAGGAACGAACGAATGAACAAAGGACCTAATGAAGGAAGGAACAAAAATATGAAGGAAAGAATGAGCAAACAAATGAGAGGAGGAAAGAAGGTAGGACCAAACGAATGAAGGAAGGATTCAAGGAAGGACTGAACAAACTAAGGAAGGAACGAACGAACGAATGAACAAAGGACCTAATGAAGGAAGGAACAAAATATGAAAGAATGAATGAGCGAACAAATGAAGGGAGGAAATAAAGAAGGACCAAACAAATAAAGGAAGAATTCAAAGAAGGACTGAACAAAATAAGGAAGGAAGGAACAAACAAACAAATGAATGAACAAAGGGACCTAATGTAGGAAGGAACAAAAATATGAGCGAACGAACGAGTGAACAAAGGAAGGAGGGAACAAATGAATGAATGAACGAAGGAACGAATGAACAAATGACCTAATGAAGGAAGGAACAAAAATATGAAAGAAATAATAAGCGAACATATGAAGGGAAGAAAGAAGGAAGGACCAAACGAATGAAGGAAGAATTCAAAGAAGGACTGAACAAAC
>CAIGQQ010001431.1:2906596-2927691 GCA_903798035.1 Danio albolineatus | reverse complement strand
TATATATATATATATAATGTTTACTTTGAATATATACAGCTACTCTGCTAACATGAAAACGATATTTCCTAGTTTCTCCAAAAGCCCGCCCTCAAAAGACTCTGACTGGTCAGCTAACATAATGGCAGTGCCAAGCCTCTACTAGCACAGGCTTTGCCTCTGCTGTGTAAATACTGTCAGTCAGTGTAACTGTAAATGACCTTTGTCAAATGCTAGAGCTATATCTTTTTTACAATTCTCTGGAACATAATTAAAATTAAACTGTAAGCACTTCTCTCTTTGTGTCGTGCTCTTTGGAAGTCCACATACAGAAACAGAACAAGCTCTGTGGATATAGCAGCTTTTGGATGCCACTTTAGCTTTCTCTGCTATAACATTACAGCACCTCTTGCCACGCCCCTTCGCTGCACGAGGTGTATGCACGTAACCTGAAAGGTTTATGACATCATTAACTCAGATGTATTTTTTTGCAGTCCCTAAACTTTGTTCGTTGTTGGCTTTGCTAAGCTAACTCTGTAAAAGCTAATGTTTCCCTTTGCATTGAAATTTGAGCAATTACATTCAGAGATGTTGTTTATGTTCACACAGCTACATCACACATTAACTAAAGTTTAAAAAATGATATCATAGTGGACCACCCGTTTAAACACCCAGCAGACACAGAACGTCAGCACAACATCAGATTGACGTTGTCCCACAGCGTCGTGGCGATGTTGCCTTTTGTTTGGAAATGAAAATCGGTTTTGACGTCAGAGCTCAAGGTCAGGCCGATGTCCAATGTCCAACATCCAATCGAAAATGTTACAGCTTGACATTGTATGGATGTTACCATTATGACGTCTATCAGATGTTGGATTTTGGTTGCCATACCTGACAAATAAATGTCAGTATTTGACATCAATATGGCTTTGGTTTAATATGTTGGCTCAACGTTGGATCTAGTCACTTTCCAGCACAGAAAAAAATCAACCCAGGCTCATTTTGAAAACGTAGTCCCACAAATGTTTCTGGAGGCTGTGAAAAAATTGTCCCACGAGGTACGTATTTTTGCAGTTTTTGTTTTCACTAATCCACGAGAAGCCGCTGTGTTTGCTTTTTAAATCTAAAATGTCTTTCGCGAGTGCCGTTCACGCCTGCTGTTCTCGCGTAAACCCACCAGAGGCCGCTGTCGACTGACTGTTTGACTGACTGACCGACCAGTCGACTGACCCACCCTCCTCCTTCCCTAAACTCAACCAAAATTTTATCGATTGACCCACCCACATACTTGCCTAAACCCAACCAACAATTTTCAAAAGCAATCCAGAAAAAAAAATTTAATCCCTCGTCTCTTTTTTTTTTTTACCACATTTTTGGATTTTACCACATTCTCAACCTATTGGGTTCTGTTTTTGTCTTTCCTGCTGCAATCAGTTTGTCCTGTTAGCTTGTCGGCAGACTTGAAATGAGTTGACCACAACGACGGGCTTCGAGTCCGGTGAAGAGCAGTTCCAGAAAGCAGGTAAGTCGTCCACATAAAAGTAAGCAGTCAGCTGGTAAGCGTAAAAAGGAACGGCGTCATACCACCCCGTAGCGTTTGTTTAAACAATGAAACGCAGCCAACACGGGGAGAACTTGCAAAATCCACGCAGAAATGCCAACTGACCTAGCCGAGGCCTGAACCAGCAACCTTGCTGTGAGGTAATTGTGCTACCCACTACATGATGCCTATTATTATCATTATTATTATTATTATTTTTTATTATTTATTATTTTTTTACAATACTGTGGGATTAAAAAATATATATAATAATAAAAGAAAAACATGCATTTCATTTACAAAACCTTTTTTTTTCTAACCAGAAAAGCACATTATTTATTTTTATACTAAAAACTGAATAAACGAATGAATTGGCAGATTTATGTTGCAATATACAATTAGCGTTAATATAAAACATATAGGTGAATGATAAAATGTTTAAATGATGAGCTTAGGCTGAACTCATTAACAAATGAATCTGATTATGAAGTCAAATAATTATGGGCACTGAAATAACAATGATGATTATGTCCAATAAACAAACAAGCACGCACATACTGTATATATAAAAATGTGCTTCTTAAATTAAATAAAAATTATTTTCATCAGAAAATACTTAATAAAAATATATCTATATAAATTTCGGGGGTGGGGGGGTTTATTCAGTCATTTTGACTGAATTGTTAATATAAACTATAGACCTTTACAATAAATAATTTACATTTTACATTTACATTTATATAATTTCTTTTTTTTTTATATAACGTTACAGCATTCTTCTTATTTTGGTCTCACGCATGATTGATAACACTAAAACCAGATAATCTGGGCTTTCAGCTGTTTTTACTTGCACAGTTGATAAAAACAACAGCTAATCTGGTTAATTGCTCTCCCTCCGCAAACCATAGGCCTACATTAGCAATTATCATTTGGTAAGCTGATAACATTTAATGTGCATGTAATCAGTGTAGGAGAACAGATTGGATTCCATTATCACTGTTCATTAAAGGCTTTCCAGACACCTATTTTTGGCATAACGTACAGTTGCAGAGCCGTCATCTTGTGTCATGTTATTATTTCCGTCATGGTATTATTTTCCTCCTGTCTTGAGTGACATTTAATTCCTGGGATAAAATTTTACAAAAAGCAGGATTAAGGGGTCAATATTCTCTTAGGTGTGTGTGTGTGTGTGCATGTGTACTGTATGTGTGGCGTCTCTAGAGACTCAGGCCTGAGGCTTGCTGGCAGGGAAAGAGACTATTGACCATCTGCAATCTGGACTGAAGATGAGTATGGCTCTTGACGAAGATAATTGGAAAGTGTTCATGCACTGTTGACATTTAAATATTTGTGAAGGGCCCCAAGTAATCTACACAAGGCATTCACTCAGAGGCCTGCAATCAGATCTGACATTTATATTTGTTACAGAATGAAACTACTCTTGGAAATACCGGCATTTCCCCACAGTCAGGTTTAAATCATGCTTGCCATTGATTATTTTCAAGATTTGGCTAAATTATGCATAATTGCAACATTTTGTTGCCAATGTTCAAAGGGGAAAAATGTTGGAGAAGAAGAAAAATAATAATTATTACAATCATTATTAGTATTATTATTATTATTATTATTATTATTATTATTAATCTTCTTCTTATTATTATTATTATTCTTAAAAAATCATCTCTTCCACAATCACCTGAACCGCTGTGAACAAAACCAGAAACCCTTCCCCACACAGCAACCTTAACGTGATGCAATTCTGACTGTGCCTCACACAGGTGGGCTTGACAAATCACCTGTAGAAAACCCACTCTTTAACTGACACCAGTTTTGTACATTTGCACTAGACACTTTCTGACAATCTCTAACAATACGGATGGGACAATGGAGGTGAGGATCCAAAGAGAGTCTTAATTACACAAGGAATGGTCAGGCAGGCAAAGGTCGATCACAGGAGCAAACAGTATTATGTGGACAATCCAAGTCAAAAACAGTCAAAACCGTGGAAAAGTCAAAATCAGGCAAAGAGGTCAGTCCAGGCGGCTAGCATCAGAAAACAATAAACAAGGCAAAGAATCAAATACAATATATAATACATATATAACAATACTCAGCTATATCTGTGTGTGTGTGCATGCTGTATAAGCTTCTTGTTTAATAAATGCGTAAGCAGCTTCAGCTGTGTGAGTTTGTAATCAGTCTGTATCAGGAACCGGTGTGTGTGTGGTGCATGCTTGGAGTTGTTGTCCATGTAATGGCAGATTTATAATCTTTCAGTGTTGTACAGCTGCTAGATCGCTGAAAATCATAAAACAATCACTCCATATCTCTTTAAAAAACTAAATATATAAAATGTGCATTTATGAAATGTGCCTCATGCAGGTGAGTGGGTTTGACAAACCACCTGCAGAAACACAATAATTAAAAACTTCTTGTGTGTATTGATTCTTGTTGAATCGTTGAAGACTCTTCGATTGTAAATCGTTTTGGACAAAAGCGTCTGCTAAATGACAAAATGTACATTTGATTTAAAGCCTCTATTATGCATTAAAAAAGGTCATATCTTGGTTTTGGGGGTCTCCAACAACAATCTGATACAGTATGTGTGCAAGTTCAAAAAACTGTTTCATTATCTTATAATATGCTTTTATTTTTTACCTAATTATTCTAACAACTCCTATATAAATCGTTCAGCGATTTATTTGTTCCAAAACCCCTCCTTAAGGCGAAGCTAACCTGCGCTGATTGGTCCGATGACCCAGTCTGTTGTGATCGATTGGTCGATTAACAGAGAGAAATACCCACCACGCCTTATCAACAGTTTTGAAGTAGTCAAGAGTGCAGAGAGTATGTGAGAGCCCAATGCGGGAGTGCATTAAAGCAATGCAGTTTAACATCAGCATATTGCTCTATTCTTAACCATGACACACATTTAGCATTAATCCACACAGTGGCAAAAGCTGAACTATTTTGAAACTTGACTGCCGCACGTGTGTAGGAACAGCTGACGGTGGTTATAGCAACAACAAACGGCAGTGGATGGTGAACTCACAAGCATATTTAAATCAGTAAACAAAGCAGCGTGTTTTTAGATGCGATATGAGAATTTAAAAAGTTAACCAGATACAGTACAAGCCTCGTGGAGCGACTATAAGTAACAAAACACAATTAAATACATAATTTTCAAGGTAGAGAAAACAAGGAGGCAACCATTTTAATCCCACTTACTTAAACTTGTGAAATGGAGGAAGGAACTGATGCAGGAACTGTGTACTGTAAAGTAAAGTTAAATACAATAGTCTTTTCTGATCCTTCCTTTAACAAATAGTAAGCAAATTCCCCGTTGGAAGCATGTTGATTGCTGAAGCACTCATCAGAAAAATGACGCGGACACAGCACAAGGCTGGGGCTATAATGCTGAGGTATTTTTGCAAAAGTAAACTTCAACCACTGATTCATAAGGGAGTCGCACACCAGAGGCACCACTCGGCAACGCGTCGCGCCACTTAGCGCCATGCATTTCAGAACTCTAATCATAGGTTTCTATCAGGGTACACACACTGGCGGCGCAAGTCAGCAGCTGTCCACGGCGCCCAGCCACGTCTCAGGATACTGTTCATATTTCTGCCATGCCACAGAGCGGCATCTGAACAGTTTCATTTTAAATAGCGTGCGAATGTGCGTGTCTGGTGTGCGATACTTCCAACGGTTGTGTGCGCGCCGTGTCATGTGCAACGCACTATAGCCTCATCTTTGAGTAGGGAAAATTCCACTAACTTTCCTTCACACTTCAGAGCACAGCGTCTTCACGACACGATTCAACCAGGATCTGCTACAGTGTCTTTTTCTTTTTCTTTCAGTGTTTGTAGCTGGAGGTTTTAATTCTCCCGGGTCAGCGTGTGCAACAAATGGGTGGGGCTTGAGTTCCGTATCGACATCACACCGACACAATTAAAGATTTGTTACCCCAACGATTCATTTGAACCACTTTAAGTTGACTCTTTTATAGATGAATCAATAGTTTTAAACACTGTGCACTTTCAGATTTAAACCTTAGATGGATATTTCACTTCACCTAGAGCTGTGTTACACACTGCATGGAAGGTCATTTTCAAAAACCCATAATAGGGGCTCTTTAAGACAACATTCATAGTGGGTCAAATAAAAAAGCACTGTGTGAAAACACATTGTGCTGCACCACGTCTTTCAAAATATAAAGAGTTAAATATATAGATTTTATAGAATTATATAAATGTATAGAAATATATAGAATTTAAAAAACAAAATAAATGTTAAGGTCAATTTGACTATATTCTGATTCGTTAAAGGAAACTCATGAAATGAAAGATGAAGTCACCGCAAACTTTCTTGCTGGCTTAACAATGTTCCATGCTAATATTAAGGTAAACAAACACAAATCACCTAACCATTGTCTTACTAAACTTACTAGAAACGTTTTTTTACAAGACGTGTATTAAGGACAGTTGGAGTCCAAATCTCCAGGCCAGTGGTCCTCCAGGATTTTAGATGCTCCTTCTTATGAGAGATTTTATTGCTGAACTATTCATTACATGGAACATCCAGATGTATGTTCTAATCTCTATAAGGGCATACCACAGGTGTCAGTTCTACAGGCCTTTACAGTTTCGTATAACACCAGTGCACTTAGCTGTATGCTTCTGGAAGAAGAGAACCACTGTGTTTTCTCAGACACACATACAAGTTGCCCAAACATGTTTCATGTCGTTTTAAAGACTTATACTCTCTGCAATCATGTTAAATGATGCTCTTCTTATCTGGGTCACTGTGTTAACAAAACCTACTCATTATGCTTTTTTTATCCGAGTGCATTTGAGTGAGACTGCCAGGTACTAGTTTGAGAGGTTGGAACAAGGATACTTGAGTCTTAAAAACTCTATCAGGTACTACTTGCTTATACAAGGTTGTAGCCTGTTTGCCTTCAGAACTGCCTAATTCTAACTAATTCTTCCTAACATAGACTTCATAAGGTACTGGAAACAGTCCACAGAGATTTTGGCCCATATTTACATGATATTTACCTGATGATTTTTTTATTTGAAAATACATAATACAAATCTCCCTTTGGTCCGCATCCCAATGTGCTCTATTGGAGATCTGCAGACTGTTGAAGTCGTTTGAGTTTAGTGAACTCACTGTCATGATCAAGAAACCAGTTTGAGATGCAGGGGCCCCGCAATTTTGGGCCCCATGAAAAAATATGAGGATAGGCCCCCTACTACCAACCTAGCCATCCAAACTCTTTGTCTGCAATGTAGTTATACCAACGTATGCATTTTATTATTGATTTTGTCCACTACTTATCAGTATTTAGTAAGAGAACGGCCATGACTGTAGCTAGCAGATGATTTATTGTTCAAATGTAAATGTAGTACAGAAAAAGGAACAGTAATCAAATATTCACTGAAAATTGTACATTTCTAAACACACAAAACACCAATGTGTAACTATTTAAATTTCTGTACTGCAAAAGTGTCTCATACAATGTGCAATACACTTTGATCGAGGATTTTGCAAGCAAGAAGGCCAGGTGTTTAGCACTTGGAATTTAAGTTACTGTCAGGTTAATCAACAGACCGTTTCAAATGTATTTCTGTTGTGTTTATTTGGTTTGCAGTGTGCTGGATTTTGCACTCTGTCAATATAAATTTGTTTTTTTATTTGCTGGCAAGAAGGCCAGGGTTTTGCCATTTAAGTAATGGTCAGTTTAAACAAAAGAACATTTCTTATTTATGGGTCTCATTGTAGTATAATTTTGTGTCTCATTGATTTAGTGTATAGTATCATTTGGGATGCAGCTAATTAAATAAATCACCAAAATACCAAATAATAGCCTACCTGGCATGAGTGTAAACGCAATTACCATTGGGAGGCGCTATAATCACTCTCACAGGAGAATACTGCTCTCACAATCCAAAATAAATAAAGTTATCCAACATGTGCGCGTGATAGCTCCGCCCCTTCCGTTACGTGCTCAAAGCTGCGGTCGTTGAGTGTGCGAAGTGTCCATCATTCCACACTTCTGTTTACCAGCTGAATGAGTGCATCATCCGGGTAAATAAAGTGCATTATTGTTAGAGTTTTCAGTGTGAACGCACTACTTACACTATTTATACTACAGAATGGCGTAGAATAATGCATACGTATGCGTTTTGGGACGCAGCTGTTTACTGCAGCAGACAGTTTACCTGACTATTGCACTCAACTCTCTTCCCGCTACTGACGGACTGAACCATACAGCGAAAGGAGGGGGGTGCACTTTGACAGTTACAGTTGTGACAGACACGAGGGGCAGATATAAGCCGTATTTACATTTTTTATTTCTAATAAATTGTTTTACTTGTAATTTAGTGATACATTCATAATTTATATTACATTATAGCAATTATAAAGCAGATCTCTGTGGGCCCCCAGAGTGCATGGGCCCTTAGAATCGTCCTAACTTCCCCCCCCCCCTTAGCGGCGCCCCTGTTGAGATGATTTGAGCTTTTTCGACATGATGTGTATGCATTGTCCTGCTGGAAATAGCCATCATAAGGTGCATACATTGTGGTCATAAAGGATAGACATGGTCAGCAACAATCCTCAGGTACTTTTTTAAAACTGTAATGTAGACTCATCATAGCAGGCACACTTTACCCTTTAACTATTTTCCAGTATCATTGAGCCTGAAGCTGCCTTTCCTCTGCACACGACAAACCGTCATTCATTTCCAATGGAGAGGAGTCCGGGAGCTGCGTGGACTTCCGATCATCTCCACATGCAGAAATTTCGAATCCGATTTGAGCTGAGGATCCATTAAAATATTTGAACTCCTGCGACTAGACAGTATGCGACCGGCTGACCGAATGCAATGTATTCCAGTGTTGTCCAAGCAGGTCCATGCGCGCAAGATGAGAAATAGGAGTTTGTTATTTTTTTTAATCAGAAAAACATCTATATTTAAAAAAAAACAATTCATATTCATTCTAATCATAAAAGAGTATTAAAAGAATCAGCTTCTGATGGTGCACGACAAAACTCAATTTTCTGTGCGACTGCCATGAGGGGGTGTGTACCGACAGTTGTGTCCAAATGTCGTGTGCAGTGGAAAGGCGGCTTAAGTGAATTGTATCTTCTTCTGATGCTGTAGTTCATCTGCTTTCTGCTTTGCCCGTTTTACCTCAAATGGTTATTTGAGTTAGTTCAGAAGCCTTCAAAACAATAAATGTTTTCAAAGTCTACAATGAAAATCTGACAACATTGGATTGAGTGAATATTTGTGCATGCTGATTTAAAACTTACCAAACAAAATAAAATTGCTTGAAGATCTTTTATTTGTTTAGCTTAAAATAATAATCAAGTTTTTCTTTTGTGCATATATTATTAGTAAGTCCAGTCTGATTTTTTTTATTTGCAGATGTTTGTGCTATTATTGATAGTGTGTGCTTTACTTATAAACATAAACATTTGTCATTTCCAAGAAAACTGAATCTTGGAAAGTGACATAAGAGTAACTGATTCGATTTGAACTTAAAACGCTGACACACCTCTCTTTTGCTGAGATATATTTTCATTACAGCACTAAAAATGATCAGCTGAAGCCTGCAGGGTGGAAAAACGAACATCATTCCCGTAGGCCAGGATTTACCAGAAACAATCCTCGAAAATAATTCTTCCCAAATACTGGAATGCATCATCTTAAATAACACAGGGTTTGAGTTTCAGCACATGCAGTGCAGTTTGAAGAGGAATTTAGCTCTCATTCTTTCCCCTGAAACATAACCGCAACATCTAACACTATTATTAGCATTCGCACCTGAACTTCCCTGCAAATGCTGAGAAATAGTTGTATCATGAGTCAAAATATTCCTGAGCAGGTGTTTAGTGTATACGGTGTGATGAAAGTCCATAAAAAGTAGTAAAGATTGGTTTGCCAAACAATGATCTCAACTGGAATATATATTAAAGCGTCTGCTTTATAAAATGCATATTATACTGTATGCCAATGTACATTTAAATTTACAACAGCAGTTACTTGTGTTTTTTATTAGATTTATGGACAATCTAAATTAAATTCATTCTTCTGAAATTGTAATCATTTTTGTAAATAAAAGTAATAAAACTTGGTCTTAGGGTGCTTTCACCTCTCCCTTATTTCAAGAGTTCACACTCAGATATTGCTTGATAATAGTAGCTGGTTTAGCATGCTGTCCCTGGAGAGAACCCTGAGCTCGGAGATAATCGAGCTCAGGGCTCCCGCCTGGTCAATGAGCATATGAGGGGGTATGAGAGGAAGTTCTTGAGAGCTCCCTCTGGTAAAGAAGGAAAGGGGAGATAGGGTGGATGGAGGATTCTTCAAAAAATGAAGATAAGGGAGTAATGCTAGTCGGGCTATTTATAGTGAGTTTGGAATGATCTGATTGGCTTATTAATGATTACAGATGAGAGACCAGCTGTGATCCATCATATCACGTGCTCCTCTCAAAATTAAGCTGTGTCCCAAATGACACACTATACACTATGCACTTATGCACTATGTACTTATGCACTTACACACTCAACAGCATAGTATATGTATGTAGTGCTGTCCCAAATGGAACACTAATGGCTTTTTTACTAAGCGGAAGTTCAAACCGTTTCCCTGATGACGTTTGACTGTTGCCAAATTAGAGAAATAAATGACCAAAATTCCTAATAATACCTGGCATGACTATAACCGCATTCACCATCGGGAGGCGCTATAATCACTCTTGTTGGAGAAATTTGCTTTCAAAGTCCAAAATAAATAAAGGTATCCAACATGTGCGCGCGATAGCTCCGCCCCTTCCGCTATGTGCACAAAGCTCCGGTCGTTGAGTGCGTGAAGTGTCCATCAGTCCACACTTCATATTACCGGTGGAATGAGTGCATCATCCGGGTAATTAAAGTGCACTTATTAATTTTATTAATAAATAAAATAAAATTAATAACACTTATTTTTACAGTTTTCAGTGTGAACGCACTTATTACACTATTTATACTACAAAATGGCGTAGAAAAGGGCATAAGTATGCCATTTGGGACGCAGCTTAAGTTTGTGAAACTTCACTTAGTTTGGTTGAATCGCACTAGAGTTTGTTTTCCCTTTTGGTGGTTTGTTTGGGCAGGTGTGAATGTAGCAATCATACTGGAGTGTGCACCAAAAGCGAACCAAAAAAAGTGTACCGAGACCTATTTGAAAAGGTGGTCTCGGTACACTTTCAAACAAAGCCTGGAGTGGTTTGTTTATGGTGAAAAAATGCCTTCGCTGATTGCAAAGCATTAAAATATTGTTTTCCAGCTGCAGCTGCACTTCAGTCTTGAAATGTATAGTTTGTATGCAAACTATATAGTATACTTTGACCAGGGATTCAATCTGCCAGCGCAGCGACATTTTGTGTCTGCCGGTGTGGTAAGAGATCGTGTTCCCCCTGACAATCGAGTCCGCCTAGGACCGTGGTTGATCCTATTGGTTAACTGGAGTTGTAATAGGTATAGTTTGTAGCTCCTGATGATATATATATATATATATATATATATATATATATATATATATATATATATTAGAGCTGTCCAAAAATTAATCGTGATTAATCACATCCAAAATAAAAGTTTAACATAATATTTGTGTGTGTACTGTGTATATTTTATTATGAATATATAAATACACGCATGCATATACTTGATAAAATGAATAAAACTTGATTTTATATTTAGATATATAAAAAATATATGTGTTTTACATTTGAATATGATGTAACTACTTTGATGTAACTTTTTTATATATAGTTTTGGCTTCTATGAATGTGTTTATCACATATGCATAATAAATATATATAACACACACATATGATGTCAAAACAAACTTTTATTTTGGATGTGATTAATCACGATTAATTTTTGGACAGCCCTAATATATATATATATATATATATGAACTACTGCTATTAATGTTTTTTAAATATTTAATAATGATTTTTTCACCGAAATGTTTGCATTTAATTTAAAACTGGTACCATTACAAAGATTCAGCCATGTGTAGTAACATCACAAAGGCCATTGCTTGGCATACTACAAAAGCTGAATCTAAACAATTGGAAATTATATTTAAAGTCCAGTTCATTTAGAGTAGTAAACGCAACTACAAAGAACAACAATATCATTAGAGTCTCTTTTGGAAACTTTTATTTCCAATGATAAATACACCTGCCCTGGAATAAAAATATATATTTTTAACTACAATTTTTAAGCATGAACTGTAAAATATGAACGAATCAATCAATGAATCAATCAGTCTGTAAGAGCTTGTGAAGTGCGTGAAGGAGTCAAAACAGCACCAGGAATTGATTTACAATCCCACAAACAAAGATGTGATGCAGATTTTGTATGTCTGTTTTAAACCTTGAGCTCACATTTACAATCACATATTGTAACATAGTGTCCTGCTTCTGGTTCATTTATAGTTCATCCTCCGTCAAACTGGAGGAGCTTTTTCACAGTTCCTGGAACTATTTATCAGAAGTACTCGCTTTTTAGGTGTCTTTGCACTGCAGAAACCGAGAACAACTTTAGTTTGAAATGCCATTTGAGGGAATTTAGGGGTCTGATCCAGCACAATGGGAACTACAAGGATGTAATTGTACACTGGTTGGACGAATGCATGCCATATTAAATGCTGACCAGGTATTTTAAAGTGTTGCAAGGCCATTCAGAAAGCAAATATAGTGGCATTTACTCGTCGCCTTTGTCTGCAAAGTGATAGCACTAATAGTTGATGTAGTCCTTGTTGTTTTTGCTGTTTCAATCATAGAATTAATAGCGTTTTCATTTCAAAAACAAATAAATGTGATCACATGATCGCCTTTTTCCAAATAAAAATGCTCAAGGAACAAATATTTGCAGATGTGACTCTGGTATTAAGAGCTGTTTTGTTTTGTAATATTAATGTATCCCACATGATTCATGCTTGATTTTAGCACTCATTTTTCAACAACTTCACCCTTTCATTACCTATTCCAGGTATTTTTTGGGCGTTTCCTTTTCTGGATTGTTATTTCTTTGGTAACACTTTAGAATAATGGTCTATTAGTTAAGGTTAATGGATTTACTAACAATAGCTATGGATGAATAATCATATAAAGCATTTATTAATCATACTTCAACATCAACTGGATTATTCAAATCCAAAGTTGTGCTTGTTAACTACTAGTACGCAAGCTTCCTTCTAGTGGTACTCAGAGGAATTGCTGAACAATAAAAGTTAAAGATTGAACACACTTTTAACCCTTTGATGCATACGATAACACCGATGTGATCAGTAAATTGATTTTAATATAGGCTAAACCTTTTTTTAAAATTTTATTTTCAAATTTCTAATGTTTGTTATGTATTCTATCATTTATTCACATCACATTTTCTTCTCATACTTATAACGGTTGTTGGGGGTGTTCCCCGCATTTTTATATCCCAATGTTGACAGGAGTTTATGTATGAATATGATGACATATAGCCTATATTTATGAGGTCCAAGGAACTTGACGAATAGTCTACTTTATGATAATACTTTTTACTTGTTAAGTACGGTGCCATTTTTAATTAACTTTAAGAGCACATTTTTATTTAAATGTTGACTTTTTATTTATTTATTTGACCTGTAAGCACAGTACAGTGTTAATGTAAAAGTGTTTAGAATGTTTAAAGTGGCTGACAGTAATAAATATTCGTTATACTAGGAATTATTCTGCCATGTTTTGAACTGTACAGTGCTGTAGATGCTTAATTAGGCTTTCTGTAATTCAATACTGGTCATTATGGTGGTACTTGGAGAGGCATTTTTTTCTGAGGTGGTACTTGGTGGCAAAAAGTTTGAGAACCACTGAGCTAATGCACCATGAGTTAACAAGAAATATTGCAACATTTCAGTTAAATAACATTTAAAAAGATGAAAAATACTGTTATAAATGTAATACTAATTGTTTCATATTAGTAAATACATTGACTAACATTATGGACCATTATTTTAAAGTGTTACCTTTTTAATTTTCCTTTTTAGGTGTCATTGGTACATTTTGTCATGAAAGGCCCACAGCCACATTTCAACTGTTCCCATTGCCTACACAAATCAGAACTGAGCACGTCTCTGCTATTGTCCTGTATACACAGGTAGCAAGGGTTAATCCAGCATGTTGAATATGCTCCTGTCTAATCTGCTCGCTGAGAAGAGCACTGTATATAATGTGCAGAGCGTGGAGCCCTAATCCAGGGCAGCGCTCTTCCAGGGTCTGGCCTTTGCGATGTGTGGCTATGGAGATAAATGAGGCTTCGGGGATTAAATCATCCCAAACGCACTGGCTGGTTAATTGAATCCTCCCCGGGGAGGCCCTCTGAGAATAAGAGGTGTGCTGTTGAGGAGAGCTAAAGGCTTTTTTACCTCTGGGTAGGGCACCTTGGGAATGTTCAGTGAGTCAGGATATGGGTAAGACAAATCCCAATCCCATTCCCAGTCTCTCAGAGGCTGATAATAAATAGGGTATGAGACTTTTTGAATTGCTGGGTGGCTGAAGTTGGTGGTGTGGTGGTCTTATGTTGTCTGTGATTAAATGATCTTACCTGTAGGGTGGCGATGAAGAGCAGGTGTGCTGTTTTTGTGCATTAACGATGTTTTATGTCTAAATGTCCTTGCTTTTTTACACAATTGTTTCTTTGATTAATTGTGGGGAAAAATAAACAAAATAGTTTCAATATAGCACTGCTTGTATAATTCATAACATTTTATGTGGCCACGTTGAACTTATTTTATTCATTAATTTTCCTTCAGCTTAGTCCCTGATTTATCAGGGGCTGCCACAGTGGAATGAACTGCTAACTATTCTGCCATGTTTTACACACTGGATATGCTTCCAGCCACTCTCATTTTCCCATCAATTCATAATATTAAAACTATTCAAATGTGGACATTGAAATAAACAAGCCTTTGAGCACATGTAATTTTAGTGTACACTATATTCGCAATGTAGAGTGACTGAGGTGAGCTCCCTCTAGCAACATAGTCAAGTCATACTCTGGACAAATCATTATAAAAAAACATAACATGTAGCATTTAATATATCCACATAGTCAAGTCATACTCTGGACAAATCATTAAAAAAAAACACAACATGTAGCATTTAATATATCCAAAACATCCATAACATAACATAACATAACATAACATAACATAACATAACATAACATAACATAACATAACATAACATAACATAACATAACATAACATAACATAACATAACATAACATAACCAATCAATCAATCAATTAAATTAAATGAAATTAAATTAAAATAGTAAAATGAAATAAAATAAAACAAACAAAACAGAATGAATGAATGAATGAATGAATGAATATAAATTGTTTGCTATAACATGTTATACACATTTGTTTACTAACTTTGATCTTTTGGATTTCACATGAGCCTATTTTTCTGTTTCCCACATTCACAAACATATATGAATGGAGGTCAGTGGTGTAAGCCTTAATTCTTTCAATTATTCATTATAACATTACAAACTTTCCAAGATGGCAGACATGCTGATATTAAGAACGATTGACATCTAGGGGCTGTTTACTCCTAGTCACTTCCTTTTCTGATCGGATAGCTAATCTATAGTAAAAAGAGGTGTAAACGACCTCTGAAACCCATTCAAGATGGATATTAATCTCATACTAAACCACTTCACCAGGTTTAGTACACATTTAGACACATTCCAGATGCATCTGCACACTACATATATCGTCACCTTGGAATTATAAGGTTCTGTCTGCGTTCTAAATGATTTTTAGATATTGAGCTTCAAAGTTTTTGCATTCCATAGAAAACAGTATGTGTGTAGCATTTTTTTTTTTTTTTTAATAAAAAAAGTCTTAAAATGTAAACAACTTACCATCATGAACCCACTCACCATCATGAACAGCACTGTGGCTGCAGTGGAGTCATTCAGGCTCCTGGGCACCACCATCTCTCAGGATCTGAAGTGGGACACTCACATAGACTATTGTGAAGATAGACCCAGCAGAGCACCAAGCACAAAAACAGCACCTTATACTTGCACACAGCACCTTATAACCTGTATATTTATAACAAATCTGTACATACATTTCAACATCCAGATCGTTGGACTGACTGCATCTCTGTTTAATGTCTTATCTGCTTTTTGTTTTTTTTCATATTTATTTTGTGTTGTCACTTGTACACTCGAAGCTTCTGTAGCCAAAGCAAATCCCTTGTGTGTGGAGCACACTTAGCAATAAAACTGATTCTGATTATTATAAAAAAAATTAAAAAAACATCCCATAATGTAAATAAGTTGTCAATTAATAAGAATATGTCAATAACTCAATTTTGACAAAAATGTCAGATAGATCCTTATAATTCTAAGGTGACAATTCTAAGGTATGTAGGCCCAAAGAGAATCTGTGCATGCACATATTTTATAGTATTACGTTTTTATGAGATTCAGTTTTCATTAACAATTTTATTAATATTATTAACTAATAGGCAAATGTTTAGATAAATTATGTGCAATACAATTAGTAAAGTAATATTTTCTGTCTTTAAGGAAATCAGGGGAGCTGCTGTAGTATATTTTATTTTTAATGAAGAAAAAAAAAACAAGCATTTTTTATTTAATTTCATTCTGTTTTTGGTATGTAAGATGTGTTGTTCTGCTTTTATACTCTCAAATAAATGACTAGATCCACATATTTATTTATTTATTTATTTTTTTTATTTTATTTTTTTTTTTATTTTTATATTTATTTATTTTATTTTTTTTTATTTTTATTTTTTTAATTAAAATTCTGCACTGAATTAAAAGAACAAGTCTGCAGATTATGTCTGGTTCTGCATAAATGTAATATTAACATGACTCTCAAATCAGTGCTGTAGATTTACGTTCATATTTGAAATCCTACCCACCACCCCCTTTATTTCAAGCTGTTCACTAGGTTAACGGCATTAAATCATCTACAAATATCCTCTACTGACCCTAAAAACGATCCCATCACCTCCATGGCAGCTAAGGAGAGCTGGGATCTGACATGGTGATCAGCATCTATCTGCTAACCCACTGAGCCATAAAACAGTACCAATGTACATTTAGAGGCCGCTCACATCATCTGAGCAGACATCACTAAACGACTGCTGCGCGGTGCCTTCAGGTTATTTTATTACTTTGTTGGAATTAAGTTATAGATTAAATAAAAAAAAAAAAAGTGGAAATTGCGCTATACATCAAGGCTAGCGCCGCTGAATAAAGGATTTGTCACCACGAGCACTCCATCACCGTGTGGAGACACCAGAGTTCATTAGCATTTCCACAATGGTGCTCCGTCGTCTAATGGAGACGCGAAATCAAAAGACACTCACTTAAAGCAAAACGACAACACTGCTACTTCATCTGAGAGTGCAGCTAAATTTTATCAAAATACTTGTGGCATTTGTAGCAAACAAGCTGTTTGTAGCATATACTGTAGCTAACAGCTAACAGTGTTTTCAATCTACAAGTGTTTTCTAGCTATTTTGCTGGAATTAGCAAGAGCCTTTGGTGCCATAGATAATGAAAAGCACTATAAAAGCGCCGAATGCTACATACGCTGGATTGTGTTTAATTACAGAATATTAATTAGCTAGATAAAAAGGAAAAAAACAATTCCATTTGGTTAATCAGATTAGAAATGCTTACTTGATTCATGATTAGCATGCTAATTAAAGCTTTCTTCCTCTGTTTTAAGCGAAATCCATTCCAAAGCTAATAGCTAAGATGCTAATTCTGAATCGACATAACTAATGCAACAGGCAAACTAAAGAGGAGCAATACTTGAGCAAATTAAAGCTCCATAAAAATTTCAAAAGCTTGACAGTCATTGTTGATTAGTTTTTATGCCAAGTAAATTTGTTTTCTACTGTAAACTTGCTCCCTTGAGAAACTGTGCTTATATATAATGGTATAATAAAGCATGACTACAGTTAACACACACATACACACACTTAAACATAACCGCCATTTTAATGACAATAAAATTGTGAAATTACTTTAGGGTTTACACAGGAATCAAAGCAGCAAATTCAAAACCTTTTAAGACCTTTCCATAGATTGTAAGACCTCTTTGCCAGTTTTCACCGATTACTGTATATCAGTGACACTTTAATAATAATAATAATAATAATAATAATAATAATAATAATAATAATAATGTGGGATTTGGCATTTCTGTGTGGAGTTTGCATGTTCTCCCCGTGGTTGCGTGGGTTTCCTCCGGGTGCTCCGGTTTCCCCCACAGTCCAAAGACATGCGGTACAGGTGAATTGGGTAAGCTAAATTGTCCGTAGTGTATGAGTGTGAATGAGAATGTATGGATGTGTTTCCCAGAGATGGGTTGTGGCTGGAAGGGCATCCGCTGCGTAAAACAAATGCTGGATAAGTTGGCGGTTCATTCCGCTGTGGCGACCCCGGATTAATAAAGGAACTAAACAGAAAAGAAAATGAATGAATGAATGAATGAATTAATAATAATAATAATAATAATAATGATAAAAATAACAATAACAATAATAATAATAAAAATACATTTTATTTATAGGCGCCTTTCAAAGCACTCAAGCACATATTACAATATGTCAGGCACATCATAAAATGATGACAGGAGAATAATAAACATAATATTTAACCAGAAAATCATTAATAGCAATCTTGAACAGAAAAGTTTTTTACCTGGCATTTAAAATTGGAAATAGACTCCACCTGACAAATATCTAATGGCATGGAATTCATATGGTGCTCTGCAGCTAAAAGCCCTGCCACCAAATGACTTCATCTTAAAATTTTGAACTGATAACAGTTCTGCCGTAGAAGATCTTAGTGAGTGCCGAGGAGTGCACCAGTGAAGAAGATCAGAGGTAATTGGGTGCCAGGTTGTAAGAGCTTTGTAAGTTAATAGAAGAATTTTACATCGTACATGATGAAGAACAAGAAGCCAGTGCAAGTGAAAGAGAATTAAGGATATGTGTTTAAATGGAAGCGAGCAGGTGACTACTATAGCTGCTGAGTTCTGAATGAACTGAAATAACTTGAATTTACAATTATTAGGTCACACTTTACAATAAGGTTCATTAGTTAATGCATTTACTAACATGAACTAATCATGAACAACACTTGTACAGCATTTAATAATCATAATTGAACATTTACCAATGCATTATTAAAATACAAGTCCATTCTTGTTAACATTAGTTAATGCACCGTGAGTTAACATGAACTATGAACAACTGCGTTTTCATTAACTAATGTTAACTAACATGAAAATACTGTAGTAAATGTATTGTTCATTATTTGTTCATGTTAGTAAATGCGTTAATTAACATTAACCAATGGACCTTAATGTAAAGTGTGACCACTTATTATATATTTATTGTAAGAAAGTACAATTAAGCAGTCTTGAATATGATTAAGGGCAAATTTGGAATCATTCTTTCTGTGTTTACTTAGTGGGGAGACAAACCACATACAGCACTGGTCTCTTTTTTCAGAAACTAGTATAAAGGGACTGACGTTACAGTGTAATGTGGCAGATAGTAAGCACGGAGGTGACAACAAATTAAATGGCATGCCACAAATAAATCAATAATTTAATTATTTTTTTTATTTCCTATGCCAAAAATACATGTATAATAAAAATATAATACAAAATGTAATCCCTTAGTAAAAATAATTAAGGATTTTTTTTTGTCATACTGTTTACGAGTCTTACAGTTTTCTAAGTTGATTAATCATCTTGTACTAATTTTTGAAACCCTTCTGAGTAAATATATATACCTTCTCGTAACAGTCTTCAGTCATCGATTTCCTTTTCTGAAATGATTCCAGTGAAGGCTATAGTTTCCACCTCCTCCATATGATGGCAGTGTTCCAATGCTGTCTAATCGGAGCCTGTCTTCTCCCTACAGCCCCTCTATGATCCAGCTTACTCAACAGAACAAAGGACACAGTGAATCACATCTCAGCTGCCGGTCATTCACTGATGTTTATCCAAATACTGCTCAACACACAGCATATGGCCAGCGTCACCCAAAGCCAACATAAACATGTGAAAACAGTAATGAAGCAAGGAAGACAGGAATATTGTCTGTAGCTTTAAATGGAATATTTACAGAAGTTGATACATTTATGGAAATAAGAGAGACATTTAAAAAATATATATATTTATGTGTTTGAGAAAAACTTTGGGTAACATTTTAGCTTAAGTAACAATTCACACCATTTTATACTGGCTTATTACTTGTCTGTTATCAATATTGCTTTTTAGAAATATTTACTTCATTCATTCATTCATTTTCTTTTCGGCTTAGTTCCTTTATTAATCTGTGGTCGCCACAGCGGAATGAACCACCAACTTATCCAGCATTTGTTTTACGCAGCAGATGCCCTTCCAGCTGCAACCCATCTCTGGGATATATCCATACACACTCACTCACAAACACACACTATGGACAATTTAGCTCACCCAATTCACCTGTACCGCATGTCTTTGGACTGTGGGGGAAACCGGAGCACCCGGAGGAAACCCACGCAACCACGGGGAGAACATGCAAACTCCACACAGAAATGACAACTGACCCAGCCGAGGCTCGAACCAGTGACCTTCTTGCTGTGAGGCGATCGTGCTACCCACTAGGCCACCGTGGCGCCCATATTTTTACTTATGAAAACATATTTTAATTTGTTTCCAACTCCGAATTTAATCTGACTCCAATTTATTATAATTTGAATGCTCATACATAAAGAAAGTTCGATTTAGCCAATATATTATATCAATTAAGTCAGTGATTGTCAGGAAATATGAGAGTTTAAACAAGAATTTTACATTTATTTGTCAGGCAAAGATTTTCCATTCCAATTCACATAATTACACAAGATAAGCCAATTCAGATTGTACAACAGAGTTAAAGATTAATACCTGACCATGTAGAAAGACATTATAACATGTAAGCTCTGATACAGAGCCCAGAAACTTATACATTGCAACAGGGTCTCCTGGCTACATAATCCCACTGGCCTATACCACATCTTTATCTTATATACCCAACAGGGCGTCACAGTGACCCTTGCCTAGTGTATTGATGTGTTAATCATCTCGGGAGGCGGAACATCTTGCAGAGATTTCATCAAAGTCAAAACCAAATTCAACAAATACAAGTGAAATATTACAATGACCTTAAGACCACTTTACCACTCACACAGAGACATTTAAAATGATACCAAACATGAATATAAAGCTACAAGATACACCATATTAAGACCTTGTAAATGTAAATGATCTGCTTTGATCTTAGTTTCAGTCTCCTGATCTTCTTCTCAGATTAGCCAGTTCATTGTTTTAGTGCCTGACCATTCACGTGGTCTTGTCTCGTGGAATTCCATAACAATTCTCAGGGTTTGTTATCATGGAGAGAAATAGCCATTCTTACAAACTTATTAGATCTTAT